>JAEIFT010000323.1:0-301898 GCA_018904225.1 Lordiphosa mommai | reverse complement strand
TTGCTATAACAGTTGTAGAAAGACTTTTTTGAAAAGTCAATAAATAACAGTCACTAAAGACTTTTGGAATATAACTCAAAAGCATACAAATTATAAAAGACTTTTATTCTATAACTCAGGAAATGACAGTTGTCGAAAATCTATTATTATTAAACTCTGTAAATAAAACTGATTGAGATTTATTCAACACAATATAAAGTCTTCTTTATTTATCGCAGGTAATGAAAAACTTTTTTTATTACTCTGAAATTAACAGTTATCGACTAAACTTGTATTATAAAACTCTGTAAATAAAACTCGGTCTGAGACTTTATTTTAAGTCCCAAAAATAAAATTCGTTTCTTATTTATCGCAGTTAATGATATGTTAATAGCGCAAACGGTTTGAGCTATTAAAACTTAAAAGACTTTTATGAGATTTCAAGATAAAATCGGTGAACAAGTTTTAATTACTGAATTTTATAAAAAAATGTCTTTTAACTTATTTTCTTAGTGACGAAATAAAAGTACCGTTATTTACTATGTCAATAAACAAGTCCTTCATAACTGTTATTAACTGAATACTAAAATATAGGTAAAAAAAAAAACTCTTATTGACCATTACAAAATAGTTCGTCTTAGGAGATTATTGCTGATATCGATGCCGCTAAGAAAATATAAGTTTTCGTGCATTTCAATAATATCAGCACAATGAGCTTCATTGTTTTATTTTTTATTTATTTCCCATACTATCTGTCACATAAACTTACTAATAGGTAGATTCAGTTTTGTATTCGAATGTGAAGTTTACAGTTTTTTATTCAAAGAGATCTATTTATATAAATTTTAAATGGCATTAGTCCATTTTTCATTAAATTAAAATAAAAACAAATAAATTTGTTTTCTGGGTTAAAATTTCGAAGCCTAAAAATACGTTCGTTACATTCATTTCTGAGGGTCTATTATATTTTATCATAATTGGCACGTAGCGTTTGGAAAGTACTTTCAGTTAGCTTTAGAAAAGAGATAATGCAATATTCAATTTCTGAAATATGGCTCTACACCACTATTTTCCGTCTCTGGGAGTTGATTTTCCCAAATTGGAGGATTAAATTCCAATTTTTTTTTACAAATTTTATGTCAAAGATCGCCCAACTCATACTTTTTCTAATTTACGATAGGGAAACTCCAGTCTAATTATTTCGCTTGCAAACCGAGCTTCAAGTCGATCGGATAAAAATCAATTCTTTTCACCCAAAAATTTATGGTAATTATACTTGTGGTCAGATTTTCGAAGTCGGGAAAATATGTGTCCAATTATTTTGCTTACTTTGCTTAAAAACCGGGTTCAAAGACTAGCCATCTTGGAGTGTGAACTACTTGGTGGGGTAAAAGTAACCTGTTTGAATGAAAAAGTTTTAAAAAATTATATTTTTATTTTATGCAATTTAGTCCCCTTTTAGATCGATACACTATTCCAGCAATGCTCCAGCTTTTTTTATCCCTTTCAAAAAGTAATTTTCCGAAAGGTCTGTAAAATACTCCTCCGCGACGTTGATGAACTCATCGTTTTTTTGAGGTTTGGGAAGAGATAATAAAAAATTCACCATAATCAGCTGTCAAATCAAAACTAAGTGCTGCATCGCGCTTAAATTTACATGTCTATAAATATAAACGGACTACAAGGCACCATAATCTTTTTTGTGATAATAGCGCACTCTAGCGTTGAAGAAGGTTACTTTGCACACCGCCTAATAAATTTTGATGTCGTCTGAAATGAGGCCTTAATCGAGAAAATACGTGTCTTATTATTTCGCGTACTTACAAGTCGAATTTTAATTCTTTTTCGAGCATTGGGAGTCGAATTTACAAATTGAAATCTGGGAAAAACAGGTATCCAATTATTTCGCTTACTTTATTTACAAACCAAATTGTAACCAAATGTCAACCGGATGAAAAACCAAATTATTGACTTATTAGCTTTTTCCGTGGAGTTTTCTAGCTCTTGGGGCCGAATCTTTACAGAACCCCGATTTAGGTATTCCGTTCGTCTAATATGGAAACTTCTGTAAAACTTTCAGCTTTCATCTCTTATCGTTTAGGCGGTGCGCTTGCTAGTCAGTCTGTCAGTTAGGACCAACTCTTTATATATATATATATAGAGGCTCTGGTACACTGAATAGTATATTTTAGATATTTTTAAAAGTTCGTCAACATTTGAGCTGATATGGGTACTAAGGGATGGTCAGAGAATCTTCCTTAACATATTCTTAAGGGTACGTATGTAGCCTAATTCCTCTATATTTTGTCGACTTGTGGTGGGATTTTTAAAATTACTTTTACATAAAAACAGATAGAAAATAGAGCCACGGTTTTTGAAAAAATTTGGCCAACTTTTAAGCGTAGTGCTGGTAAAGCATACTGTGAACAAATGTCAATGGCGTTGCCAGATCAGATCAATTTAAATAAATTTAATCTCCCTGGAATCGGAACCCCTCTAAAAATCAGTTTATTTAGTACAAACAATATAGATCCTAGTTAGGTAACCCCCAATAATCTGTATTTTCAAAGGTTAAACTTTTTAGAGGTCTTACAATTTTGCTAAATAATTTAATTCTTAGACGGTTTTTCTTTCCTTAATAAATGGTTTATGGTATGAAATTGATTAAAATATTACCATCTGTATACATATAGGAAAATAGAGCCACGGTTTTTGAAAAAATTTGCACATTTTGCAAGCGTAACTGAGCAATTATCAATGGCGTTGCCAGATCAGACCAATTTTTAAAAGAACCTCTTAAAAAACCTAGTTTATTTAGATCTTATGGTAACCCTAAATTATCTGTATTTTAAAAGAAAAAAAAACCTTAAGAGGTCTTAAAATTTTTCTAAATGGATTTTCTTTCCTTAATAAACCGTGTATGAAATTGATTAAAATATTACCATCTGTATCTGATAGATTGCTTATGCGTGTGTGTGTGTGTGAAATATGTTCCCCAAACGTTGGTTTTGTGTTGTTGACAAGGCAACTTTTTGTTGTAGCCGCTGCTGTTGCTCTGTGGCTGCTGTTTTAAAATTAAACTCTCTGTGCTATTTAGTTGTCTTGCCGTTGTCTCTGAAGGTGAATTTATGGTGCACACATGGCATTCTCGACTACCTCAGTTCACGGCTCTCTCTCTCTCCCTCTGTTTTCTGCTAGTTGTTCAGTTGAGTTTTCCTCGTGTGACATATGTCGCTGGGCCAAAAATAGATTCATTTCGAAATGTAGGGGGCATTTTTCAGAGCAGATTTTCTCCCTCTCTCTCAGCATGTGCTCTTCTTAAGATTTTAATGGTTTATTAATGAGATCAACTAATTATAATATATATGTTTATTTTTTTCTTACAGATTTGAAACGAAAAAATAACAAAAACAAAGGAATCAGTAGGAAAAGCTAGCAACGTCAGAAAAATAAGAAAATATATATCAGAAAATAGAAACAACACGAAGCAGCAGCAGCATCAACAACGAGACGAGCAAAATAATTAACACCCGCGACCATTTTCCCTCATATACATGCGTGCTAGACAAACCGTGGACGTTGCCAGATCACAATCAACAACCTAATCCTACGTGCAAGTGCATTCAAATCGAATTGCCGTTATTAAACGGCATATTAACATTTTCTCGCCGCTTGCGCAACCCCCAACGTACAAGAACAGCCTCAAGATTCTGCCCTTCGGAGCTAACTTTCGTCTGGAGACGACACCCGCAGAGATGCACAAACTCACAGGTGCACCCACAGCGGCCACAGCGCCAGCTGGTGCGCTTGAGGCGCCACTAGCAGCGCCCAAATATGGCACATTGATACCAAATCGCATATTTGTGGGCGGCATTAGGTGAGTTCCTTCTCCGTGAAAAGTATCCCCTGGATTAACCCTTTGACCTTTGCAGTGGGGATACCACCGAGGCGGATTTGACGCGCGTTTTCAGCGCCTATGGCACAGTCAAGAGCACCAAAATTATTGTGGATCGTGCAGGTGTAAGCAAAGGCTATGGTTTTGTCACATTCGAGACGGAACAGGAGGCACAAAGACTGCAAGCGGATGTAAGTAGCGCCTGTTCTTTATTTTATTTAAAACAAAAAATTATGATTTTGAAATTCTCTGATGCTTTTAACGGGAAGAACGTCGTCTTCGTCGTCGTCGTTGCCGCCGCGATTCATACACACAACAAACACACACCACCACATACATTCAAACATTATAAATTGTGCTCCGATCTTTTAGGGCATTACCTGACCCACCACACACTACTCTTCTACTACTACTACCTAGTACTTCACTTCTACTACTACCTACTACTACCACTACCAATGAGACGTCGCTACCTTCCAGAAAGAAAGATATGAAATCAAATGAACGAAAATGTACCGCCTAGGTACGGACGGCACTTTGTTCTTTATAATTCTTCTTATTGCGTTTTGTTGAGTTTTACGTTTCCGAGTTACGTTTCCGTTGCGTTACACATTACGTTACGTTTTACTATATCTTTTCATATGCCAGTACAATTACACAAACACCACACACACACACACATCACTCTTATAACCCTTAATTAACACTTTCTTAAGCGTAGGCATTAGTGTTGGGTAAAACTATAATCATTTAAACTCTTTTTTTCAGTTGTTCACAATTTGCTCACACTTTGTTGCTCAGTTGTTCAGGCATACAAAATACCAAAAGCAAGAAAACTTGGCTCTGATCTGATCAGAATTTCTGCATTCGAACCAAAAAAGCCGCGTAAACGTTTATTCTATACGATAAAGGCTTCATACCGTATCGTAAGCTTAGCTAAAATACGATAACTGCGTCGTTATCCTAAAATAGGGCTCGGCAATGTGAGCAGAGACGTCAAACGCTGCAAAAAAAAAAATATCAACGTCTTGACCTCATTCAAACAATGTGCTTTAAAGCATTCTATTCTAGACGTCACCAGAATTTCTTAAGTTGCAATAGTATTTGTGATAGAAAAGTTGTCAATGTGTTGAGCAATTTCTAACAAGAGGCTTTAAAGCTTTTCTCAGCGTCTGGAAGCTGCAGAGTTAAAATATCGCACTCAAGATGTATCTATGGAGGTGAGGCACTTAGACAAAAGCTCAAGTTTCACAGCTTACATATTGTCAGTGTGCAGCTAACACTTGACGTGAACGGTTGGTCCACGCACGGCTGTTTTCCATGCGCACATGTACGCGATGACTTACACACACATACATACAAAAATATGTGCGTGCATCTCAAAAGTACAATGTGTGCCTATGACACTCGACGCGTACGGTCACGGCTTGAGCGAGTGGGTGTCGTGTAGCGCACACACAGCCACACACACTATTCATGCAAACGTTGTCTGTCTCACTCTTGTGCAGTTACCTAAAGCTTTTGAGTTTACATATTTTGCTAAGTACCTCACCTCATAGATACATCTTGACCATTTACACGATGAAGGAAACTTCATGAAGTTTCTCAAAAAGCTTTTGTTTGTGGGAAAGAGGTGTGGTGGGGTAGCTTTCCCCTATACACCTCTTTCCTACGAGCTAGAGCTTTTTAGAAAACTTCATAATGTTTGCTTCATCGTGTAAATCCCGACTTAAAATATCGAACTAGAAAAAAAGAGCTTTGAAAAGCTCTCTCCCCTTTTTTGTTTATGCTAAGCACATTCAAAGAACAAGCTTTAATACTCTATAATCATACGGGCGGCTGATCAACTCATTCTCTTCGCAGTTGACATAGCTTAAATGTGATGCGTAAGATTGTCTTCACGCCTCTCGGCCGTCTAAGCGCAACAAGCCACACACACACTCTACCGCTCTAAGCAAAAGCTTTCAGTTCACACGGATAAATCTATGCGCAATAAAATAGTGCCATCTTACATGATGGATCTTCGAGTAACGCTCTCTCTTCGCAGTTGACATAGCTTTAGTATGCAGCTGACACTTGAATTAAAAGGTTGTATCCACGCTTCTCGTCAGCTCGTTTGCCGTCTAAGCGCACACGCATTCAAATTTCTCGCGCTCTAAGCAAAAGCTTTCAGTTCTTAGTCATGTGTTGGAACTTTTCCTATGAGGTTTTCAATGCTAGGGAATCTTAGGCACTCAAAATAATACGGCCTTGTTATATGATAAGGTGTTTAACGTGCTCTCTCTCTCTCCATCTCTTTCGCCCTCTTTCTCTTTACTTAGCTTCAGCGTGCAGCTGATACTTGTTGAGAAAGGTTGTATCCACGCTACTCGACAGCTTGTTTGCTCTCAAAGCCCCTTCGCTTTCTTTCTCGCGCTCTTAGAAAATGCTTATGGTTGACATCAGAGAGCGGGCTCCTCAACATGTATGATTGTTAAGCACTTTCTTCTAAAATCTTAATATTCTCGTCATAGACGAGCGAGAAAATCATATTAAAAAAAGAGAAGCTTTTAAAAACGATGAAAGCGGATCAAAACTGGTTCTAAGCCATATCTCAGAAATTGTTAAATCTATGAACTTGAAATTTGGTGAGGAGGTTTTATGGAGATAGACAATTAAGTGATTCAAGACCTGTTCCGCCTGGAGCATTTCACTGGTTCAACACAACTTTTAAGCGTTGCCGGTTATAGAGTTTGTAAATACCATACCCAATCCAAAGACATCTGCTTATAACCATATGATTGTAGTGTTCCTGAATCAATTAAATGTTGTACACAATTGACTTTAATACTTCCCTAGACACACTGAAAAAATGAAGTACCGAATTTGTAAAATATTTTTTAGTACGGACCCCTCGTGAGGTCAGTTTCAGTTCGATTGCTAGTCGGCGAATTATTGGCCGTGTTCAGCAGAAGAACTTGCTACCTGATCAATGATATATTTCTTGATAATTCACGTAGCCTACTTTTCCTCTGGTTTTTAATATGATATTTACACAGAGCTTTACCGAGTGTCAATTTAACAAAACCCCTAGAAGTATGCAAAATAATATGAACAGTTTTGTTAAGCTTATCAGTGATCAAGTGTCTCTGCTGAAAGCGCCCATTGCTTCACTTGTATATCCAATTTTTTCTTTTTCGTTATGTAATGTAACAAAATTTTCTGCCACTTCGTTCTACTTCTACGGTACTCCTTTTAAAGCGATTGTGCAACCTGAATAAATGAGCAACTGAACAAAAAAAATCAAACGAGCAAGTGAACAACTGATCAAAGAAGAGTAAATAACAAAAAACTTTGATACTTGTTTATTTAAGTCCTGAACAACTGAACAAAGAAAACAAGTGAGTAACTGAATAAAAGTTCACTTGTTTAGTTCACAACTGAACAAAAAAAGGGAGCAAATGAAAAACTGAACAAAAAAGAGAAAATAAAGAAAAGCTTGTATACTTGTTCAGTTTAGTAAGCACTGAACAACTGAACAAATAAAAAAACAAGTGAGCAAGTGAACAACTGAACAAAAAAGAGCAATTAAAGAAGACCAACTTTACTTGATTAGTTTATTAAGCAATTTATTTCACAACCCAACACTAGTAGGCAGCCTCATTTTTGTTCGTTCCTTCTTGTTATGTACAGTTGTTGTTGCGTCCGGATTTTACACATACGTAAATATGTATGCCCGTTAAAAAAATGAAGTTTGTTGCACCAATTTTTTGCAAAATTGATATTTATTTTCTTGACTCCAATAATGGGTCTGCTCTAGACTAGACTCCTAGACTTTTAGTGCGTTCTTTTTTTTTTGTGCATTTGTTAATGTTATTTAATTTGATTTGATTCTTTGCATTGTTGGCACATTTTTTTAATTTGGCCTAATTTGTTGATTTCAAATTGGAATTGATTGCACTTTTGTTTTTATTTTTGTTGCAAATAATCAAATGCGAATTATAATAATAATAAGTAAGTGCGCGCCATAAAAGTTCATTGAGCTGGGCTTAGGGAATATAGAAAGCAGCAGCAGCGCACACACCCAGACCAAATACAGTCAACCCCAGTAAAAGTTGACAGACAGCAGCAGCAGCAGCAGCTACTCTAGGTGCAAAAACCTTATTAGAAATTAACTTGTCTGCCATATTTTGTTTTGGCATACTAATTGATTATAATTGCATAACTAGATGCCTGCCAAGTGATGCAACTTTTGCCCATTTCTGAGCATTCATTTTATTCTCTGTGAAAAAACTTTAGACTGTTTGTCATTAATATGAATTGCTGTAGTTGTTGTTGGGTACACAAGTGTCCTTGCAAAGCAAAGAAGTAAAAAAGAATGCCAAAGGAATCCTAACAAACAAAGCCTCACAGGCAGCACAAACACAGTCGAGCGACAACAACAACAACTACTTCTTCTATGTACTACACTTGTTTGCTAAAAAACTGGCACAGCGACAACATACACAATGAACTTACTGCCCTGGCCACGTTTAACAAAGTTTTAATTTACACAAAATGCAAATATACATGAATAAACACACATTACACTAATTAAATTTCATTTAGCCAAAAGTTCATTTCATTTTGTACGAGTTTTTTTTCTGTTTTCTTTCAAAATGATATTCTAGCGTTAGCCCTTATAATAATACATACACAGTTTTTAGTAGTTCGGGAACCCTTTTTACACTTTACCATTCACTCACTTCCATCTCACTTACTCACACTCACACTCACTCACTCACTAATTAGCGTATACTTACTTTGTCTATATGTTTGATGGCACACTAATCTTCTCATACCCTTTTCATTCATTCATTCATTCATTCATAATTACTTCTTAACACACACACCACACATACTAATAAACAAAAAGGAAACTAAAATGTAATCTCTTTAAGCCAAGAGAGAGGGTGTAGCCCAGAGGGGGGGATAAGCCAAGATATTGGTATTAAAACACACTTTTCGACAATATTAAAAGTTTTTGTGAATGTTCTTAATCAGAAAAAGGTTTTGAAGTATTCAGGAATTAAAAACCGGAAAGAAAAAACTTTGGGTTAGTTATTTTAATTCATGTATTTTTAAAATGCTGAAGAAAAAAAAAAACAAAAAAAACGATTTAGTTCGGTTTATTATATCAACGAGTTTGCGAATCTAAAGCATTTATCTTAAAACAATATTTCTAAGTATTTATGGAGATTTATAAAAGGAAAGTCGTTCTTCAGTTAGGTTCGAATCTAACCCATTAGAATTTTAAAATACTTTTCGGTCTATCTAATAAATCATTTAATGTCGTTTCCCGCTGGACTCGTCGGAATATGATGCTCTGCGCCTATCTCTATTTCGTTCACGGTTCACGGACTGGGTTTGGTTTTGGTTTAAAACAAAAATCATATTAAGAATCAATTTTGCAAATTGATCCGGGAAACGAACCCCTTACAATCGGTTCGGTTTGGGTTTTTTAATTGCCCGCGCGGATCATAAACCGAACCTTTGCATATTTGAACTCTCGAACCCGAACCGAAGCACTTGTTCAAAAAAGTATCATGTCATTTTTTTAATTCTTAAATAGAGTATTAAAAATTAGACTTTAAATGACTCTTCGTCTGAATGCTAACAATGCTAACATGTTTATGACAGCAATAGAAACCAATGAATGTATAAAAAAATATAAAATCTGTCAATGATGTTGTGGATTCATTCGAAACTGATCCAAGATACATCTACTAATGTTCTAAAAGTTTGGAAAGGTCGAAAAGGCAGCATTAATATTAACATATTTTAAAAATGTGTGTACAAAAGTATATATATATATTAAATTTTCTAAAAATCTAACTATTCGTTTTCCTTTAACTGAACCGATGTTCAAACGAAAACCTGGGGTAAGGGTCCCATGGACCAGTCGGCGAACCAAATCTATAGATTCCGTATAATAGTGCTCGAAAATAGAGAGAGAACCACTAAACCGAACCGAAACCGCGGTCAAACGCCAAAAACCAAGTTGTAAACCGATCCGTTGGTATACCTCCATGAGCCACTGAACTCTCGTTCGAGCCTTAGTTCATAACTTTTTTAATCTGTTAAAAAAATGTCGTCGCTATTTTCGGTGGATTTCAATTATGACAAACTGTCGACTGAAAGTTACTACGTTGGTCATTTATTTTAAGGATACCAAAGTTGCAATAATCCTGTACCGAACTGGTTCTAAAAGGTTGGGCAATTAAATATGCTAAAATTATTTTTATTACAAACAAGTAGTAGTGAGAGATGCAAATATGATTATAAATGTATGTTTGTTATTGTTTGTGTTTGGGGAGAACATGACTCTGCGACTATTACTGATATATTGTGCTCCCACGCCGAGTTTACAACTCACCTAGCACAGCCCCATTTCCTGTACGAACATTGAGATATTCTTAAGGTCTAGTTTCCTAATGCTTTATGGTTGCTACATGCCAGAGCGTACAGTATGCTTATATGTACTCCGAGGCTTCCAACAGTTGGGTATTTGTTATCCCCATTTTATACGGGGTTGCTTGGCGGTCTACAGTGTCCTGTCTAGATCATTTTTTCCTTGGTGAATCAATTTTTTAGAACCTTTTGTGGTTGTGGTTCCCTATTAATGCATTCGCTTGTCTCAGTTCCCTGTTGTTGAAGCTTATTTTTATACTCTGTACCGAAGGAGGCATCTCCGACCCTATAAAGTATATATATCCTTGATCAGCATCAACAGCCGAGTCGATAGCCATATACGTCTGTCCGTATGAACGAAGAGATCTCAGAGATGGTAAGAGATAGAGGTTTGAGGTGTATGGAACATATATTTCTTATACTTGCAGGCAGATCAAGTTTAGTTTTAATTTTGCCACGCCCCCTACCTCCCCGCAAATTAAAAAAAACGAAATAACTCCCAAAATTTTCAAGATAGATAGTTCGAACATTCTAGACATATATTCTACTACTTATTTTGAGTCGACCCGCCATACATCGTTTTTCGATCAGATGAACGATATTAGAGCTATACGTAAAGAAAATAAAAACCAACAACAACAACATCAACAGCGATTGGTAGAACTTACGAGAAAGAGAGATCGAGAAGGCAATAACTAACTGGTAATTTCCCAATTGGACCTTGCTATGAGAGGAGCGATGTAATTGAGATGGCCTGCGGTCTAATATAGATACGTTTATGTTAAAGGAAATTATATACAAATTTTATAATTTTACTAGTAATGTACTTGGGTAATTCTACTCATCATTAGCCCCCATACATCGTTTTTCAACCAGATGAACGATAGTCGAAAGAGTTTCCATCCCCAGATTTTGAAAAATCATCACACTTTAAAGTTATTAGTTTCGTACAAACAGGTACAGAGTATATAACAGTCGGGCTTGACCGAATTTTCTTATTTCAAAGAAGCTCTCTGATAGTGTGCTGTTCTATGACACAACAGAATTTTGGACCTGTCATTGTGGTGGCTGCAGCCTTGCGCGCCAGCAAACCAGACCAAATCTATCATAATTTTTATACACTTGAAAAGTGAATATTAATTTGCCAAAGTTTGTAACGCATAGAAATATTCATTTCCGACCCCATAAACTATATATATTCTTGATCAGGACGACGAGCTGAGTTCATTTCCGCTTGTCCGTCTGTCTGTTTCTACGCAAACGAGTCTCTCAGATTTAAAGCTATCGATCTGAAGTCTTGCACAGAGTCTTCTTTTTACTGCACGCAACTAATATGTCGAAACCGGCCGGATCGGGTGACTATATCTTATAGCTGACATAGGAACGATCGGTCTAAGAACTAGTTCTAGTGAGAAAAACTTTTTTGTTTTCCACCGTAGCGTCACTAATCTTGGTATATGTTAGTTTTATATGCTTCCACATAATCCTGGAAAAATGTATCAAATCGGATTACTATAGCATATAGCTGCCATATAAACGGTCGGTCAAAAAACTAGTTCTAGTGAGAAAAACTTTTTGTTTTTCCAACGTAGGTTCACCAATCATGGTTTTGTATTAGTTTTATATGATTCCGCGTAATTCTGGAAAAATTTATCAAAATCGGAAGACTATAGCATATAGCTGCCATATAAACGGTCGGTCTAAAACCTAGTTCTAGTGAGGAAGACTTTTTGTTTTTTTATCGTAGCGTCCCTAATCTTGGTATATATTAGTTTTATATGCTTTTACACAATTTGGAAAAAATTTATCGAGATCGGATGACAATAGCTAGCCATAGGACCGATCGGTCGGAAAACGTGTTTTACTAAGAAAAGTTTTTTTTGGTGTCAAATTTTTATGATCAATGATTTAAAAATTTTAAATATCTGATATCTATATCCTATATATATTTTACCGTTAAATCAGTTGGAGTAAAGTTTTCAAAGTTATTAAAACTTCGGCACAGTCGAAGGTTAGCTTTGCCTTCTCGTTAGAACCTTTTGTTGTTGTGGTTCCCATTCGCTTGGCTCAGCTCCTGGTGTTTACCCAGTTGATTGTTCTAAGCTTATAACCCTAATAAAGCGTATCTTAGGCTTAGAGAAAATTGTAGATAATTGTTCATACCCAAAAATGTTTTCAATGTATATCGCTAAACAATCCTGGTTCAATTCTCTATCACTGGCACTTTATTTCATATCTCTAGTAGCTCTGGTGCCGAAGATATTGCAATTTTTATTGCTTATCAAAAAATGATTTTCTGAGATCTTAAGGTCATTGCATAAAAGTAACCCAAAATAAGGCCCTAACAATTAGTTTAGAAGAAATCTATTAAATTGTTAGGATCATTTCAAAAACGGTAAACGTGGTTATACTTTTGTCGTGGCACTTCAGTCGTTACACATTTAATCTGTCCCGATCCCTTCGCACATATTAAATATCATACTTCGTCCTGCCATAATTAAAATAAATTATATAATTTTTTGGGTCAGTGGAAAGCTCGGGATGAGTTAGTCCCGTTCCGATTTCGCTAACGACTTTGGTCAGACTAATAAATATAAGCTTTTAAGGCGATCACTAGAATAGACTCAGAGGCTGTAATTTTAGTTTCTGATACGCTGAGCAAGGAAATAAGATCATTTCATTACCTCTGCTAATTTTCAATTATTTTAATACAAAATATCAAATATTGGAGAGTTAATCTCTTACTTTTTCGATAAAAAGTTCCTTCGCTAGATTAAAGGAAAATTCGTGATAATAAGTAGAATTTGTTTTAATAATGAGAGGTACTTGTGGTACTCTAGCTATCGATACAGCTCTCCCCAGCTCAACCCACCTGGACTATGTCCATTTCCTTAACTCACATTTCAAATGTGCTCTCCTACTTTATCATGCCTTAGTACATTATAAATTTTATATGTAACCATGGCCGGGCATCATGGTTTTTTGTTGTTGTCCTTTTTGTGTGCGTTATACTTGGCTAAAACAAAAGAGCCACCATCACCAACAGAGTAAAAGCCAGAACATCACCACGACCACCACCAACTACCACCACCAACTGCCACCAAAAGGGTTCTTAATTAAATTCAGTCAAGACAAGTGGCAGTGGGTCGCTTTGGGTGGTTTTACCATACGTTTTGTCTCGAGTTTACTTTCTCAACTGTCGACTGAGCGCTGCTCGGGGCTTTTGTGATGGGTCCTCCTTATCCTTATGTACTCTTTTGTTGAATAATGCTTGAGGAGCAGGGCGGGGGACAGCAGGGCCAACTCTAACGTAAATGAAAAAGAATGTTTGCCCAGCGGCGGTCAACAGAAGGAAAAAAAAAAGGATAGGCTTTCAGGTTTTCTTTCATTTCTAATTCCATTTTTCGTTTAAAGTTTAACAAAAAAAACGGCAGCCAAACATTTGCTTAGGTTAATGGCCATTTTGTGCGAGAAGAGAAAAGCTTTTCTCATAATACTTCCTAGATTTGAAGAACAAATCACAAGGGTATCAGACAAGGACTAATTGGCAATTAAAGATGAACTCGGGGGTGGGACTTGAGAATGTTAAAAAAAAGGCTAATGGAGTTGTAATGGAATTGGCAAATATTTTTAAAAAATAATGCCAAATAATTTCTGTTCTCTTCGGCACTCATCAAGTTGTTTGTTTCTTATTTTTCATAAATTGTTTAATAATATTTCTTATATATAACTTGGTGTTGGTTAATTGTTTTACCTGTGTTTTTGTTTGATATATAAAAAAGACAAAAAAAAAGAACAAACTTAATTAATAACAAACAAAACCAAAAAATGGCTTTAATTTTTCAATTTAAATTTATTGTTTTTCTTTTCAATGCTTCTGTGACATTTTTTCTTTAATGAGTTAATTACTTTTTTTTTACTTCTTTGTGCTTTTGTTTGTGAATTTTCAATGGAATTTGTTGTTAAAAAGTTTTCATTTTCTGTGCCGCGCCAAGAAAAAGAACAAAACAATTTATTGATATTATTGCCACATATGTACATGACATTTTTGTAATAAACCTTACTTAATTTTACACACACACACACACACACACACACACTCAAGTATATACTTTGGTAATGGTATTTTGCCTTGGCACGTGTTTTCTCTCTCTTAGCCATGGCCGTGCCATTAAAAAACAAAAAAAAAAAAAAAAAGATGAAGCGTTGCGCATTAATTTTTTTTAACTTTTTGAGATTTTTTTTTTTTTTTGATGCTGCTGCGTTCAATTTGAATTTGAATTTCGTTCGGCTTGTGTGTTTAAGCTGTCATCATTTTGTTACTAATATTATGCTATTTGTGCTTTCTCTCTCTCTCTCTCCCCCTCGCTTCAATCGACAACAACAGGGTGAGTGCGTGGTACTGCGTGATCGCAAATTGAATATTGCACCGGCCATTAAGAAGCAGGTGAGAGCGTGTGAATATATTCCGTTTTGGTATTTTATATAACTTTCAAACTTTACCCTCAGCCCAATCCCCTACAATCGATTGTGGCCACCAATGGGGCTGTATATTATACCACCACACCGCCGGCACCGATGAGCAATATCCCCATGGATCAATTTGCAGCTGCCGTTTATCCGCCAGGTTTATGTTTCTTTTTTAAAAATTTGCCCAAATGTTAATAAAAATTTGGCTTTTTATTTTTTTTATATTTTTCTCCCACCTTTTTCTCCCTCTTTTATTTCTTTCTCTTTTGTTCCCCTCCTTTCCAAAATAAAACTTGGTTTAGCTCGTAAATAATGTAAAATTAGTTTTTTTATGGGTTTTTTCCGCCTCCCTCCCCAAAATTAACTTTTTTTTTGGTAAAGATGTTTTTAAACAACAAACAAAACACTACTTTGTCTTAAAACTTTGGATCAAATTATATTAGATCGTTGAAACAATGAAAGGCTTCTTTCCATTTCCGAATGAATTCAACAATACGATTGCAATTCCGAATCATTTTTATATCGATAACAATTATTTATCGAGAGAAACAGCTGATTACCAAGTTGCTATCAATTAAAAATGCCAAGGCCCAAGATAAAGATTATTTCCAGTTAATTATATCGTTACGATAATTTTTTAAATGATTTTAAAAGGCGATTTTTTCATGTTTAAATTACAATTGTGCTGACAATTTAACAAACATTTTTAAACCGAATTACTTGATAGTTTTTCGGAATCAGGAGCATCTTCAATTCCGATTCGGCATTATTTAATCAAAATTGTAATCTTTAAGTTTGGGATCCAATCTATCCAAAGCGCGAAAAACTATTATCGTAGCTGGCTGGGTTACAACCGATTTTACTTATGGAAAATTTCGACCCAAAATTATGAAATATACTTGTCGTCCCTTTAATTTGATTAATCCTCGAAAATTAATAAAGGCGAGCTTGTCTGGGCAATAAAAGTATAACGACCTTGAGTCGTCTATTACCAATTTCTTATATAACGAATGCATAATTTCTAGTGGGTTTTGACAGCGCGCAGACAGAGGCGTTGAATAAAACTATTCGTTAAAAAAAAAAATCGCTTCCTATGCGGCATGTGTTTTGGAATAGAGTAATCAATATGTATTATAAATATACAGTAAGGTTATCGGATATTTGAAAAATATCCATATCTATATTTTGTTCGATATTGAAAAAGTATAATTTCTGCGATCAAAATTTTCAGATCAGAGCTCCAAACACAAAAAAATATAATTAAAATGCTTTTCATATGTATTTAATTTTTACATATAAACAAACAAAAAAATGAAATTGAAATCATCATCGTTATAACATATGCCAATGCCAAGTCGGAAAGCGCTGGAAATTTATCATTCTTTTTCCATCCTAAACCTAAAAATATCGCCGAAATATCCCAAAAATATTCGATATACGATATATCACGTTAGAAAAAATATCCGATATTGATATATCGTATTTCCAACAAAAAATCTCGATATTCGATATATCGACATCCGGCATCTTTAACATACAGACTAAAAATATACAACCTGTTCTGAATTCCACTTCCACAGAAGTTTTGTGATTTGGAGACCAAATTTGGTGCAAAACCGATTTGAAATCACAAAACTTTGTGGAAATGGAATTGAGAACTGCTTGATAATTCTAAAATGATCAAAATAAAATTTATTCCGTTCCGTACTTGGCTGTACGAAACATACTTACTAAAGACAAAAAACGAAGTCTATTTTGAGTCATGAATTTTTCGTACTTAAAAAACATGTTTTCAAATAAAGTATAAACTAAAGTATTCCCTTGATATATAATAAAGTAAAAACTGAAGTAAAAAAAAAGTATGCAATGGTAATGCGAACTATTCTATTCTTAAAAATTCACAACGCGTTCTTTTACTTAACTTATTGAGAGATGGTAAATTCGTGATCTACAGTAATACTTTCAAGATTTTTGCACCTACATTGCATTTATGCGATACAGAGACCTCGTTTTAAGAACAAAGTGGAAATGACTTAAAATTTAATGTGTTTAAGGGGTAATCTAGTCTAGCGATGATATCTTACTTTCTGGTCATCTGAAAAATAACATTAGGGAGAAAAACTGACCGAGACTTTTAGAAATTTACTATAGATTTTGTCGAAGATTTTTGTATGAAAATGATTAAATGTATAAATATTTTTCAATTTGGGTCGAAATTTTATGTGGAAATTTCATTTAAGAATATTAATTCAATAATTTCCTTAACAAAATTATGAATGATTAAATAATATTAATTAAGAGGGTATTCTTATTCTTGAAGACCAAATTTCGATGCGTCATTATGGCCGTGTCTATATCTATATCTATCTACCCCTCCTGGTCATCTGAAAAAATAAAATTATAGATAATTTATCAGTATAAACTCCAGTAAAAATGAAGGCTACTCAAAGATTAAATTAATAGGAATATTCATGCCTATTTTTGATAAATCGGTCGACTAGAACTCGTGATATGATGTCAACAGCATCGAAAAGAAGCTTCGAGAAAAACGCCTATTGTTACAGCCGCTCCGTCCAAACCGGCGTGTGGCTACGTCACTAAAATGACTATAACTTTAAATATAATTCGAATTTTGAAAAATCTTATTAGGGAGATATTTTTGAATATCTAAACTATCGAAATATGGAAAGTAAATTTATTTGTTTTTCTTTTTAATTTCTAGAATAGAATATATATACCCCCTTAAACCAAGAATATTTTGTACTTATTTTCTGAACTTTTATTTGGCTTTAAGAGTGTTTTAAGGGATTACTTTAGAATTTATAAGACTTTAACGAGAAATATTTTTTTAAGTTTGTTAATTCTTGTCTTAATCAGGGACCGTAACTGTTATAACTTTTGGATAAAAATTTTGAAATTACAATTATTTTCTAATTTTTACATAAAAATTTTAAAATAATCGTTATTCAATGATTTGAAAATACAAATTTTGTTTTAACAGTTAAATGGTAATTTTTATATAAAAATTTTTGAATAACAGTTAAAAATAATTTTTATTATAAAATTTAAATTAATTTTTATTTTGTAATTTTTACAATAAAATTACTTTTTTAATTGTTATGAAAAATTTTTATTATAAAAATTTTTATAAAAAATTATATCTAGTAAGCGTTTGTAAATTATAGAATATCTTTGATAGAAGGATACAAGATTTACTTAAACCTACTAGATTTGTAATTTTTATAAAAAATTTTCATAAAAATTAAAAATTAATTTTTATTATAAAAATTAAATTAAATTTTTATAATAAAAATTAGTTTTAACTGTTATTCAAAAATTTTTATATAAAAATTACCATTTAACGGGTTAAAACAAAATTTTTATTTAAAATTATAATATAACAATTTCAAAATTTTTTTGTGATAAAAATTGCAAATAAAATTTATTACATTTAAGGACTCGCCATTCAAAATTATGAAGATTCATGTACTCCATTTTATCAGGGATCCATATTTCGTAGTAATTTTTCACTTCCATAACTGTTATTTTCGGTCCCTGGTCTTAATAGATAATCGGGATTGACTTAATAATATAATTAAAAATATCTTACAATAGTTCAAAATATACTTAATATTTGAAAAAATCAAGTATTTCGAGTTTTAAAGAAATCTTACTTGATAAAATCTTTTTTCCTTAGATATTTTCGTACTAATCGTACTATTGACCTCGTTTCTACTTAATTTAAGTATGCGGTTCGGCATCAATCCCTGGTACACATTTATTATTTATATACAATGTAATAGTTTCAAATGGTTTGGCCATATGCAGTTCGAAAAGCTGAATAACTGAACACAAAAGCAGTGAGCGCAACTGAAAAAAAGAAGTAATTGAACAAAAAATTGTTAATTTCTTCAGTTTACCCAACACTCTAGCTGAAGTTTATCTAGTTTTTTAATGTAATGAAATCTTAATTTTTCTTCTGTTTATATATTTCATAACTCTGTTCTTCTTTTTTCTCTTGATATATGTATGTACTCTACACACCAACCACATCATAATCTACAACAACAATAAAAAATGCAACAAATATATTTCTGTTGGATATACAATTAACCAATCCTAGTTACTGACTTTACAGCCGCTGGTGTGCCAGCCATCTACCCACCTTCAGCCATGCAATATCAGCCATTCTATCAGTACTACAGTGTGCCAATGGTGAGTTATAGAGGAAATGGATTCAGATTGAATGTGATTAATGAAATTTCCTTCCTTCTCTATTTTGTCCACACAGAATGTACCCACCATTTGGCCTCAGAATTATCAAGGTAAGTTTAAAAGTCGCTCTCCCTTTCACTCTCTCTCTCTCTCTGTCTCCTTCTTGGTATCTCTGTTATATGTTGGTAGCTACACATTATTGGTATTTGCTTTGTTTTCTTTCTTTTTTCTTGGCTGCACCAACCACCAACCAACCAACAACAACAACATCACAAAAGGTTAAAAAAAAACAAAATACGTAAACAAATTTATGTAGTCGCCAATTTTTTCGTTGAGAGCTGCCCCCATACGACAACCAACCAACCAACAACAACAACAACAACAGATGCCACATCAACAACAACAACAACTACAACAACACCCTCAACAGCAGCCGCACTTCTAGCTTATAATTTAGTTTATATTATAATTTAATTTATATATATTAAAATCTAGTTTTATTTTTAGTTTGACTTTTTTGGCCACAAAAAAAAAAAAAAAAAAATTGTAATTAATTAGTTGAATGCCATGCCCCAACACACACACACACACACACATACACACACACACTTGCTAAGGAAATTCAACATTTTTGATTTTCCTACTTTCTTGATTTTTCTTTTTGTTTTGTTTTGCTTGCTCTGTATATATAGCCGAATGTATGTATGTATGTATGTATGTATATAGAGAGTAGTAGATGAAGAAGGCATACATATATATTTATCAAATAGCCTACACATATGAAACATTTGCCAAATTTCTCTCATATATTGTAGGAATTTATCCATGTTAACTTTGAGGATGCAGAACAACAACAACAACCACAACAACAACAACTACAATCGTGTGATGCTACTACTACAACAACAACAACAACAACCACACAGAAAGAGCATAATTAGTATATACAGCAGCTGCAATTTTCAAAATTTCATAAAGGACATTACGCACACAACACACACACACACACACACACTCAGGCATCACTGTAAAATGCTGTAAAGTAAGCTGCTTATGTTATTGGGGGGGGGGGAGTAAAAAATACCGTAAAATTGACTGTACATGAAGTGAATGTTATGTGTGTGTGTGGTCAGTTGGGGATAGAATTTGTGAGTGGAAACATTTTTAATGTGCAATTAGCCAAGTTATAGTGGGGTGGATGGAGGGAGGGGTAGAACACACATTGGGTAAGGGGCAGGGCAAGAAATACAGTCGAATTTTATCAACTCGAATCGAACTTAAGTAATTCGGTATTTTAATTTCTAAAAATTTTTTAAATATTTTATTTTGTTATCAGAGCTGGTCTTCTCTGTAATAGGTGTACGTAAAGCTAAATTCCTTCAGTCAAAATTAAGCAAATACAGTGAAAAGGCATTGTATTTAAATGGTTTCTTCTAAAATCTCTAAAATAGTGTACGTAAAGCTACAAATAATCTGAAGCACTTTGATCGCTTCGATCTATATTGTGCCCCCTGCTAAGCTTAAAGCTCACCAGTTAAGATTGTTTGTAAGAATGACAGTATCTTTCTTCTGGTCTTGATTTTCGAGTTTCCAAAGACCTCGAAACCCTTTCAGTTCATCGAAACAACTGACCCTCGGACCGGACCACCTCTTAATTAAGTAAAAGTCTGGTTCAAAAATTATTTCAAATTGGTGATGTCAAAAATAAATTGGCATTGGTTCCTTCAATTTTTTCGACCTATAAATAAGGTTTTACAGTTTCTATAAAAAAATTATCTGAAATGTACTTAATATATCACATTTAATCGTTTGGTGACCCCGACTATGGTTTGCTATTTTCTAAAATAAAGAAACTATGTTGATACTATGGTCAAAAATAACTAATTTAAAGCCAAAAAACTGTAGTTATAAAAAAACTAAGCTTAAAAAAGAAAGGGGAAGAAAAACTGCTCTCCACAAATTTTGATGAAACTTTATAGCTTTAATCTTCAAAAGAATTTCTTCAATTTGGTGACCCCCGACTATGTTTTTCCATTTTATGTCTGGGTCAAATATTTCGGGATTAAGAAAAGCGTACTTAAAATTAGAATTTTGGGTACTTCGTAACATACTATTTAAAGATTTTTTATAATCTGAAATTAGTTTGGATTTATTCCTACTAAAAAGGGGAATTCTAGGCTGAAAATTTGCGCTGCTTTTTTGGTTGCGACGCTGAAGTTCGTGGGTTGGAGAGAGAAAATTGCGTCGAACTAAGGTTGCAAACAGCCGTTGCTTAAATTTTCAGTACAAATTTGTATCCCACATCCGTAGTATCATAGCGTTCAAAGTTGAACGTATTCGGTTCAACACTTTTTGCCAACAAAATTGCTGCAGAAAGGGACTGTAACGAGCAGTACTCTAGCAGCCTTGCTCAATAAAGCAGATTTGTTTGTGTAACACTTATATTTAGAGTGATCACAGAGATAGGGACATTAATGAATGTATATATAAATCAGTTTGTCCTGAGTGCTTCACTGACTGACTGATTGGTAATCGAGAAGAGTTAGTCCCAAATGATTCACTGACTGACTGGTAAAGAGAAAGTGTAGGATATTCAGAGTTTGACAGATTCATTGGCAATCTATACAGTGCCTAAACGGTAAAAGCTAGAAAGCTGAAACTTAGACAGCATTTTCCATTTGTGTTGAAATTAGGCTCCAGAGAGCTGTATTATGGAAAATTCCAACCCTAAGAGCAGATAAAATGCCAGAAAAAGTATTGAGTTTTCGGTTTGTAGGCTTAGTACGCAAAATAATTATACACATATTTTCCCTAATTGAAAGAATCTGCCACCAAGGTGGAAAAAGGAAAATCTGAGTTAATTTCGAGCAAAAGTGTAGTTGACATGCCTTTTTACTATTTTGGAACATCCAACACATTACCATCAAGATGGAACAATAAGGAAATTGAAAATATCTGAAAAAACATTTGCCACAAAATAATTGAAATACGAAAAAAAACATTTTTCAAACGCATTACAAAAATCTTTGCCAAGCCAATGTGTATCTTTATCATGGTTGGGCGGACATTCAAAATCTTTTATTTTTTAGCTTACATATTGTCAGTGCGCTATTCATGCAAATGTTGTGTGTCATACTCTTGCACATTTTAGCTAAAGTCTCATCGAGAATATACTTCCAACCAAATATCAATAATAAAAAAATTATCGGTCGATCGATGAAGAGAATTGGCGAAATCTGACACTAAAACAGTTTTAATAAACAAGTTTTTAATAATATTTTAAATTTGAATCATTAAACAAAAAATAACTCACAAGTAATTATTGGAATATTTCATTTGCCAAAGACGCAAACCCATTTGAAGAAATTTAGTATTATCATAGACACAAACCTTCTAACTAGATTTTCTGTGAACCGTTCAAGAGGCCAAAGTCTCTAGTTTCCCCAGATTATAAAATTTAAATAAAATGAATGAAGTGGTCACAAAGATTAAGCCCGCATTCCAGCCATAAATTAAGCTATCAAATAGATAATTTTTGTTATCAACAGTTTTTTTTCGTCTCTTTTAAAATTGACAAGGTTTTAAAGAATCAGGCGGTCAACTCGCGAGTTATTTTAAGTTTTTGGATCAAATCTTAAGAAAAACCGAGTATGTGGAAGTGTTATTGGCAGCTAAAAGTTCTATGACAGCATATGCTAAAAGTTCTATGACCAGAATACACCTGATTGAGTGAGATTCGAGGCAGCATATTAGTGTGTTCGGCCCCTGCGTAAAATTGTTTCGATATTCGTTCATAGAAGATTTTTGTTCAAATCTTTGGTTCTTTATAGAAACGGCAAATAAAAAACCTTTCAAATACTAGACTTATGAAAGTGGTAGTGTTTAATATACCATGTACCAAAATTTAATTGGAATTGAATGAATCCTAAATTACCAATAATTACTTGATTTATTTTTCCACGTTAAATAACAAATCGAGCATAAGACCTAATATACGACAATATAAGAACGAAATGACCCAACTGTACATTATTAATAATGTTCCTTTATAGCCCAACTGCTAGGATATAGCCAAACACTTATTAACTTGCAAGCCTGAACCTCGAACAAGAAATAAGAATCACAAATTCATCATTGGACTAACAGAGCGAAAACTGTGCGTTTCTAGGGTACTTAGATGAGCTTGGCATGATGTACTTAAACTGGGCACATAAATACTTCTGAAAAAGCCAAAAACGTGGAAAAGATCGAAGATCCGGCTCGAAGGACTAAAAATCTATTCAAATATTTTCGATCAAAAAAAAAAAATTTGTGCATCAAAAATATTCAAATATTTGTGATCAAAAAAATATTCAAATATTTGTGATCAAAAAAAATTCAAATATTTGAAAAAATTACAAATATTTGTAATCAAAAATATATTCAAATATTTTTAATCAAAAAAATTTTAAAATATTTGTGACCGAGAAGGTGGAAAAGATCGAACATCCGGCTCGAAGGACTAAAAAACTATTCAAATATTTGCGATCAAAAAAATATTCAAATATTTGTGATCAAAAATATATTCAATTATTTGTAAAAAAATATTCAAATATTTTTGATCAAAAAATTTTCAAATATTTGTGACCGAGAAGGTGGAAAAGATCGAACATCCGGCTCGAAAAAAAACAACAAATATTTGCGATCAAATAAAATATTTGTGATCGACTTCAATTATTTCGGATACGAAAAATATTCAAATATTTTGTTAAAAGAAAAAAAAAAAACCGGGGAGGAAAAAAAAAAATAAAATATTGATCGGTTCCTTACGATATTTATGTAAAAATATTATTGAACAGTCGAAGGACCAACAAAAAGGTTCCTTATGCTATTTATATTTAATGTTATTACATACACAAATTTTTATAAAACTAGCAAATCACAGCGTACCAAGTTTAGGTTTCATTTTGATAAAAATCCTTTCTTAATGATTCCTTTTAAAAATTATAAAATCAAATAGTGAAAGACCTAAAATACAATTATAACTTCATTCTTCTTTGTAAACAGAGTTACAAATATAACATTTTAGGCACTTGTGTCGAGTTAATAAAGTTCGACTGTATTAACCAATGTTAAACCATAATTTGAGGCAACACTCTTGGGGGGGGCCTGTTATTTTCTATAATTTATATTTAAAAAAAAAAAAAAAAATCACAGCGCAGCAATTATATTAAAAAAAATATATATTATTATATAATGAGATACAACATACTATATATATACAATACAGAGAGGCAGCAAAATGTGAAAAAAGCACAAACACACACACACACACACATACATATAAACTATAGATTAACTGATACCTATAATGGTAGCTAAAGAGCGGGCAGCGATCGAAAGATTAAAGACATAAAATTATGCATAAATTAATTTATATACATATATATATATACATATAAAAAAAACACATTAATGTAAATGTAACTTGTAACTGTTATACACCCAAACAAACACACACACAACACACGCAAAAATACATACACACATACTACAAAACAAGCCGAAGTATGAACAAAAATGTAAGAGAATTTTCAAGAACGAAATTTTAGTCTAGGCACCTAAGCAAAGCAAAAAGTGAACTAAAACGAAAAAACAAAACAAAAAACTAAAAAATACACACAATAAAATATTCAAAATATGCTAGCAAAAAAAAAAAAACACCTAGTTTATAGTGACATATATAAAGAGACTATTAAAACAAAAAACAAAACTCAAAACTCTAGCAAAGAAAAAACACAAAAAAAAACAAACAAACTAATAACTAAAGCAATACATAGACACTCATAGGTGTGTGTTACACAAAAAATATAGCTAAATAAACTTACCAAGAGAAGAGTAAATCTGCATTAAAAAAAAACAAATTCATTTTTTACATCAATTGGATAACTTTTTTTGTTAAATCTATTGTTATGACGATGATGAGATGATGATGAAATCAAAAGTTTTGCGGGGGCAGCAGCGGCTACGGGAGCAGCTAGCGAATTCCATTTGAAATTGGTGCATAATTTGGCTGAATGACAAAAAAATTTATAAATATTATACGTATATGCCTTATTGATGAACAAAATTATTTGCCCATATTAAACAAAAAACCAAAAACCCAGAGGTTTCAAAAATACCTGCAAAAGAATTAACGAAATTAGTTGCTCTCCCTCTCAAACAAAATTCACCAGCTGCCGCCGCAAAATCTCAAAAAAAGAAAAAAAAAAAAGAAAGAAAAAGAATTCTTCATAAACTTGTTGACAAATTTTTACCTAAATTGTTAAATAGTTAAATACCAATACATACATACAAAAACAAAACAAACAAAAAAAACGAATTGTAACAATAATAATTAGAAATCACACACTCTTTGTTAAAGAAAACGAAATGAAAAGGAAAGCAATAATTAAAAAAAGGGAAGCACTAGAAACCACCAGAGAGAGTACTTAACATAAAATATATATATACATATTATGTATGCATCAGTCAATAGGGGAATAGTGTTTTTGGGGTTCAACTAAGCATTTCGGTGAACAAAGAGTCAGTTACTCAGTGTGAACAAAGTGAGTAAGTTTGTTAAGTTGTTCAATTTACTCACTCGGTTGCTCAGTTTTGTTCACTTGTTTTTTTGTTTACTTGCTCTTGTTTGTTCAGTTGTTCACTTGTTCAATTTCTCAGCTAAAATTTGTGAGCTAAAAAATTACATGTGAGCAACTGAACAAAAATGAAAAAAATTGTTTGTTCAGTTGTTCACTTGTTCAATTTCTCAGCTAAAATTTCTGAGCTAAAAAATTACATGTGAGCAACTGAACAAAAATGAGCAATATAAGAAAGTATCATCAATTGTTTAGTTTTCAGTTGTTCTCTTATTCTTTTATTTTCTTATATGTTCTTGTTGGTTCAGTTGTTCACTGAGTTCTTGTTTGTTCAGTTGCTCACTCACTTCTTATTTTACACAAACATGTGAGAGTCTTTCGATTACCTAGCAACATGCTCAGTTTTCGATTACACACAAAAAAAAACATAAGTGAGCAACTGAACAAAAAAGAGCAATTTATAAAGAACATTTTCAAGTGTACAAGTGTTCAATTGTTCAATTTTAGTAGAACATCTTCATTTGTTCAGTTTTCAACTATGTGAAATATTGAAAAACTGTGCAAAAAAGCAAGTGAGCAACTGAACAAAAAAAAAAACAATTAAAGCAGAACATCTTCACTTGTTCAATATATGAAGAACATCTTCATTTCATTCAGTTATCAACTATGTGAGATACTGTAAAACAGCAAGTGAGCAACTGAACAAAAAAGTGTTCATTCTTCAACCGTGATTTACTGAAAAACTATGCAAATAAGCAGGATAGCAACTGAACAAAAAAGAGCAATTAAAGAAGAACAACTTTACTTGTTCAATTTGATAATATTTTCAGTTTTCTACTATGTGAGATACTGAAAAGCTGCGCCAAAAAAAAACAAGTGAGCAACTGAACGAAAAATCAATTAATGAAAAACATCTTCACTTGAGCAATATAGGAACATCTTTATTTGTTCAGTTTTCAACTATGTGAATTACTAAAGAACTGCTCAAAATAGCAAAAGAGCAACTGAACAAAAAAGAGCAATTAATGAAGAACATCTTTACTTGTTCAATATAAGAATATCTTCAGTTTTCCACTATGTGAGATGATGAAAAGCTGCGCCAAAAAAGCAAGTGAGCAACTGAACATCTTCACTTGAGCAATACAAGAAGAACATCTTCAGTTATTAGTTGCTAACTAAATTTCATTTATTCATTTCTTCTTGCTTGTTCAGTTGCTCACTTCTTATTTTTTGTTCAATTGCTCTCTCACATTCTCAGTTTTTTGATTACCAAGCAACATGTTCAGTTTTTCGATTTCAGAGTAAGTGAGCAAGAAACAAATAAGTGAGCAACTAAAAAAAAACACTAAAAAGTGAACCAGTGAACAAAAAAGAGTAACTGTTCAAAAAAGAGAAGAACATCTTCAATTGTTCATTTTTCAGTTGCACACTCAATTGTTCTTATTTGTTCAGTTGCTCACATAGTTGATTGATTTTGTTTCTTCGGTTGCTCACTAAATTGTTATTTAAGAATCAGTTGCTCTTATACCTACTCAATGGTTCGATGGCTGAGCCAAGCTGACCGATTAACTGAACCAAAAAACAAGTGAGTGAGCAACTGAACAAAAATCGAATGAAAGGGCAACTGAAAAAAAATAAGAGCAAAGAAAAACATCTTCAATTTTGCGATTTTCAGTTGCTTACTCAATTGTTCTTGTTAGTTCAGTTTGTGACTCAATTGTTCTTGTTAGTTCAGTTGCTCAATTAGTTGATTTTGTTTGTTCAGTTGCTCACCAAATTGTTGTTGCTCTTTCACTTACTCAATGGTTCGTTTGCTGAGCCAAAGCTGATAGATTAACTGAACCAAAATCAAGTGAGTGAGCAACTGAACAAAAATCGAATGAAAGAGCAACTGAAAAAAGACTAAAAAAAACTGAGCAAGAAAATAAAATGATCAACTGAACAAATAAGAGCAAAGAAGAACATATTCAATTCGTCGATTTTTAGTTGCTTACTCAATTCTGCTTGTTTGTTCAGTTGCTCACTGATTTTGATTTTGTTGCTCAGCCAATTGTTCAGTTGCTATTTCACTTACTCAATGATTCTATGACAAAGCAACTGAACTAAAAACAAGCGAGTGAGTAACTGAACAAAAATCAAGTAATTGAGCAACTAAACTCTACGACTGAACAATACATAAGAAGTCTGTGGGTTATTAAAACAAGAACAAGCAAAAAAAAAAAAAGAGAGCAAGTGAAAACTGAACAAAAAAGAGTAAATAAAGAAAATGAGCAACTTGTCAAAAAAAATAACAAAAAAAAAAAAATTTTTCCAGTTTAGTAAAAAAAAACAAGTGAGTAAATGAGCAACTGAAGAAAAGAGCAATTTAAAGAAAATACTTGTTCACTTTAAGTAACTCATCTTTGTTCACTTACGTCATGAGGCAACCCCAACACTAATAGGATATTTTATTAAGTTTGGAAACGACAAAAAGCAAAAAGAAAGAAAAAAAAAGATACTCAAATGGGGATTTTTTCCATCCTAGTCCAAACTCTGGCGTTAGTTTGTTGGATTTGAGGATTTTTTTGGTTAATCGACACCCACAACAACACTCATCTGTCCAAATCTTTCCAGCAATCTTTTTCTTCCGCAGACTAATAATAATAAATAACTAAAACAAAAACAAAAAAAAAAAACCCAAGGCATAACTTAAGTATATACGTGATATTTTGAAAAAGCAAAAATTCATAAATAAATTGTTTAGGTTTAACACAATATTAAATAAAAAATTATATATATAATATATATATTATATACATATACATTATTATTATAAAGTAATGCCCAGGCATAATTAATTAATTAATAATGAATGAAAGATGAACATTTTTGCTGACAACAAAAAAAAAAAAAAAAAAAAAAGGAAAGTTCTTAAGTTTTTACTGAGCAGCAGCAAAGAGCAGAGAGCAGATTGTCCCATCGTAAACAAAATCTATTTAGTTAATATATATATATATATGTGAATATTTATATTACATATACATACATATATATATATATAAAAATATATATATATATTTAAAAAGAACAAAACATACAGAAAAAAAAAAAAAAAATTAGTCAAAGTAAAAATGAAAAGGAAAACGTGAAAAATTATATATCATATAGCGCAAAGAATATATTTTAAACGAACAAGAAATCAACTGATAAAGTGCAGCTCAACCAAGAGCACAAATGTTTTTAGACTAAGTACCTACCTACCTAAATGAATTCAACAATTAAAAACAAAATGTGGAAATGTATGAAAAAATGATGACAAAAATAGAAGCCTAATTTGTATAATTATATATACAAACACACATATATAATTATTGAAAAACTAAAACCCACATTAAATAAAAATTGTGAACAGAAAAACATGATCATCACACACACACACACATACACACTACCCTCTACACTAGACCTATATACTACCTATACGTATGTGGAAAAGAGTAAAGAAAAAAAATAAGAAATGCATAAATAGCAATAACAATAAAGCAACAGCTACTTAATAATTTTAGCAAAATGCAAAACACACAACAAAAAAAAAAAAATGGAATACTATTGCAAATAATTTTTTTGATTTATTATTTTTAAACAAAGGGCGGACTTAAAAAGTCTTCTTGAAACCAAAGGTTTTTAGAACAAATTTTAAATTTTAACCTTCATCTGAATTCTATAAAGTTTTTTGGATTAAGGCCACAAATTAGTAAAAAAAAAAAAAAAAACAAAAAGGGGGAGGGAAAAAAAAAAAAGGGATTTTGGGTGTGAAAATGTTTTGTTATAAAAAAAAAACTATCAAAAAAATTAATTTTAATTTATTAAATTTTTTTTTTTTATTTTTTTAATTTTTATTATTAGGGAGCCGAATAATAATTCATTGTTGCATACTTTTAGGCAGAAGCTGAATTGAGTTGCTAGCCCAAGACCATCAGAAATTTAAATTTGAAATATTTCTTATTTGAGATTCTTGAGTTGCTCCGTAAAAATATGAATATGGTTCATTTAAGTTTTGATTGAGGCATCCTCTATCAATTTAAGGTCAAGCATGTCTGCACTTTTAAATCACCATGACATGTTACATGATTAATAAAATTTTTTTATCAAAATAAATGTTCGTTAGAGCGCCCATTTTACGACAGACGCGATGATCCCAAGAAGGAACACCAGATCGATCGAGTGTAATCTAGATAAGTTCGAAACTCTGGACCCAACTGTCTGCAACCTTGTTAAGGGGTTATATGCAGTTGCAAGTAATAATTATTCAGCTAATGGTACTTTTAAAAATATTGAAGGATACGGCTCCTGTAGACAATCTCGTAAAGGTCCTTCTAAAAAAAAAAACGTTTGGCGGTGATCACACTCTCTCTGGTTTGGCATCAGAAATCATATAATATTTTTTTAAATTGGCCCCAATGGGGCCAAGCCGAGCTTTTTCTCAATCTCTTGGCTCGTGTGTCTTTAAATTTTGGCTCAAGAGAAAGGGACCTACAGTTTATCGTCGAATCCGAACGGCAACGTTTTTGAGAAGCTTTTAATACTCCACAACTGGCGCCAACAGCTATGAAGGTGACCTTGTGCGTAAAAGTTTTTAAGGAAAAACTTTTTAATTAGATGCTCTGAGGCGGGATCGAACCCACAACCTCCCGCACAGTAGGCATGCTACCAACTGAGCCACTCAAGGCCACAAGGGGATAAATGAATGCTAGGATTAATCGAAGGACTAGTTGAAATTATTTTGTTGGATAAAATGCCAACAATTTAAAAAAAAATGTACATTTTTGATCAACATTTTTCAAAATGGTTGAAAAAAAAAAAATAAATTTTTGTTGTGTGAAAATTTCAGTACAATTTCGGTTCAGCCGTTTGAGATACTGATTTGATCTGATGTGATCACTGATTTTGAAAACACAGTTTTGAAGAAAACGTGTTTAAAGTTTAGAAAGAAGTTCACACATAGTTAAATTGTTTTTCTTAAACTTACATAGTGTCGGATATTCCAGGGACATAAGATGGTACTCTCAGCAGCATCAGCAGCTTCTAAGAGGTCGAATTGATGTTGTCGACGAGCTATCCTTCCTTGGCAGAATGATTTTCGAAACTATGATTCCATATAACCTGACATTGACTTGCATATTTTTTTTTGTGTAAAATCACCTCACATCTTTCCTTATAAACTTGGAATACGGCTTTAGAAACATCAGTCAAGTGTAGAAAAAGGTGATGTGTCTGTAGCTCTAAATTGTCCTTGCAAATATAGGTATATCGTCGAAATTATTTACCGGATTTGTTTGAAATTTTCAGAAAATATACTTAAATATATGTACATTCCAAAAATGCAAAAAAAAAAATTTTGGATTTTTTGGAAATGCCAACTGCGTATAACCCCTTAAGTAAGGTTCGGTTGGAGCAGATGAAGGGGGGATCATCACACTTAGGCCATTAAATTGGCCCGTTGTAATGCCGATTGCGGACTTAATTCTTGTTCATTCCTTCTATTTGTGGGGACTTATTGATTTTCAATTTCATAAGTTCATTTTTGGTATTAACCTTTTAGGGGTATAGTCCATCCAGAAGCGGCATGTGTTCCGACCTTACAACTGCCGCAGAGTTTGCTCTGCTGAGCAGGCTGGTCGCTGCGAGTCAGGTCAGTCGCGCTTACTGACTGCGTATAAATCTTGTATGATGAGCCTGCGCGTAGCCATGGGCATACCTACTTTTATTTTATTGTGACCGAGGTTGGTGGAAGTGCCTTGTCTCGCGAAATTGTCTGCTTTGCAACTGCCTTCTATGTCCCTCTTGCCGTGAAGCTCGCTCTGCTGAGCAGGCATAGGTCCAATGAGCGTTCTTACTAATTGCACATTTCCCTCGAAATCATAAATCTTTAAAAAAAGAGTGTATATGGGTGAACTTGTACGAAAATTTTGCTCAAGAGTGAACCGTACAAAAGTTAGAGCTAATACTTTTACGCAAGCTTACTTAAAACTAAGTGAAACAGATACGTAGGATATATCATACATGTGTATTCTGGAACCTCACCTGGCGCTTTAATGCTCGCGAGCCACTGGAATAGAATTGTTATGGCTCACTTCTGTGTGAGTAAGAGCTTAGCTCCCCAACCTAACAGGAAAAATACTTCATCTCTTTCCTACAAACAAAAGCTTTTAGAAAAAACTAAATCTTCTCTACCTTTTCAGAAAAAGATTGCCGACTTTAATGACACTTTTAAAATTATACGCTGGTTGTTATACACACACTAGCATAGATAGTTTAAAAGCGGATTAAAAGTAGGCAACATACACGCACTCAAAAAGCATATAGATTTGTAAAACATAAAGATGAGAAAACGGAACAAAATTTGTTTCTCTTTCGGGTCTCAGCAGGTTATGAATTACAATTTTACCTAATTTGGTCCCGTAGACTTTAAAAAGTAACTTTTGCTTCTTTAAACTCAGAACACTTATAAGAAGGCCAAATTGACTAAAAAAATGTTAGGAATTCTAAAGAATTGTTCTAGTAAATAAATATGGTTAAAATTTAATTTTAGAAGAGACTTTTTTAGTTTAAAACCTAGGACTTTAGTTGGCTTAAAATGTAATTTGCTTTATTCCTTTATACTGTATTCAATTTGTATTCCCCGAAACCCCTAGTCCCTTTCTCAGCTATGTGTAATTTAAAATATTTTCTATACAGAAAACCATTCGGGCATGCTGCACCCATCATCGAATCATCCACAACAACAGCAACAGCAACCGACTAACTGGATTGATTATGAGGAGGCGCACAATATGAATATGAATAATAATAATCCCAGTGCAGCTGCCAATTCGTGGCGCAAGTCCAACTAAAAGAAAGAGAACTATAACATATATAAATATATCAAGATTTCTGGGTGATGCGAAGAAAAGAAAAAAAAAAGAAGTAAAAAGTACAGATCGTAACGGATCAACGACAAGTTCCATATAATCTTCCATACCTTTTCACCACAAAAATACTTCGTTAATTGTTTCTACGTTCAAATTGTTCTATAGTTATTTCCGTTTTATTTATGTTTTGAATTGTTTCGTTAAATAATTTTTTTTTTTTGGACTGCAATGGGCTTACAGACGACTATGGTGAATTAAGCAAGTTACAACAAAAACAAACAACGTCGTTTCCCCCCCCGCCACTTGAAAAGAAACCAACCAACCAACCCGATTTTGGACATTTAGTCAAGCATATCCAAACTTCTTCAAAATTTTTGGACACAGATCCAAAGTGTGGAACACTACAATAACAATTACAACAACAACAACAACAACAACTCTTGCCATATATCCCTCACTGGTCTGAAGTCTTAAGCAGCTGCAAGTTCTCAAGCGCATGCCCTGGTTCTGTCAACCTTGGGTGTTCCGATTCCAGATAATTTATTTATGTTTTTTTCAAAATTTTCCAAGTTTTCTGTGTATGAAATTAGCTAACATTTTTTTTTTTTGGAATTCAAAATATGTCAAAATTTGTTCAAGTTTAAATTCAAAATTGTATAATTTTAATTGTTGTGTCAAGTCTGCAAAATAAAAATGCAAAAAAAAAAGAAGGAAATGAGCCCGAAAATAATGTCTTTTTTTTGTTTGGTGTAGCATACTTTTAGGTATGATTTTCATTATGCCAAGTGTGTGGCTTACTTTTAGGTGGCTTCCACAAAAAAAAAAAAAAACACAAAAGCAAAAGCAACGAATCTTTCTGTAGTAGCAAAAACGACAAACTTAAAACAAAAAATAGTTGAATTATATACGGTTGTGTCAAATTAGCTCTTAACTCAATTGAAGAAAAGGAAACCATAGGCAACTCTAGTAGAGAACTAACACTAAAAACTTGTATCTAAATCTAAATGTAGTTCAAGATTCTACTTTGTTTTGCTTACTTCTCTAAAAATCTTCCCAAAGGCCCACACAATATAATAAAAAAAAAAAACAACAAAAACAAAATGCATACATATATCGTATATATACAAAAACTAATTAATAATGTACAAGAACAATATCTAGATGGCGTCTAAAAAAAAAAAACAAAAACCACATTTTTACTAAGAAAATGCATTTTTTAAACAAAACGTCTACGTGTGAATTGAATACAAAACCTTATATATATATACACAATTTAATAAATATATATATATATATGTGTGTGTCGAGCAGCAAACTTTTTTTATAACATGGATATGGCAAAGCGTGCGCTTAGGATTTCATTTGTGCGTGCCCACGCCTTCGTTTGTGTGTGTTGTGTGTGCGTGTGTGCGCATTAAAACGTTTTTTGAAGTAAAATTTAATTTACACAAGACTGACGCTAAAAATAATAATAAAAAACAAAAAAAACTAACTAACCGTTTACGAATTTTTCAAATGCGCCACCCACGGCGTGGGCCAACAAATGAAAATGACGGGGGCTTCCGGCCTGAGCAGCGTGCGCTTTGTTTGTGTGTGTGTTGGTTATATATATTACAAAAAAAAACCTGAGATATATAAATTATATATATTTACAATTAAAAAAGAAAATGAAAATGCAAAACTTAATTAAAACAGAATTAATGGTAAATAACAAAATATACAGTGTTATTTTTATTTTTATGATATTGTACTTATTGGCAAAAACTGAAATGGCGCAGCAATAAACAACAAATTAAAAAATTAGCATATAATAGAGAAAAAGATCATTAAAACACACACGCAATTTAAAACCCGAAATATCCATTACTTGAAAATGTGATGATGATTTGAAAATTGTTTCAAAAGTTTAAAAAAAAAAAAAAATTGGATCATAAAAATACAAATGAAAATGACAAGAACTGGAATCAAAAGTGAGGTATAAACTAATAAAATGAGGCAACTTTCAAATAAATTAATTTTAAATTACAACCCTGATCAAAGAGTCGCTTGGTTTGGAAACAGAAACCTACGAAAGGTTGATTGACAAATGTATGTGTGTGTTTCAGGCGTCACAGTTGTCGCTGTTCGGCTTCCAGGCGACTAAAGTGCCCATCATATAGCACAAATATTTTTAAAATAGTTCTAACATGTTATTCTAGCTTGCTATAGTCGCGGTTTTTTGCTCGGGAAGATATTTTTAAACAGTTTTTGGTCCATTTTGAGGGTTCAAAATTAAGAAAAATCATGTTTGCTATATCTTGTTAAATAGAGCTTTAAAAATTAGTTTAAAAGCTGTTTGGATGAAAAATCAACGGTTTTCCATCCATTTTCCAAAAGTTGTAAAAATTGTTAAGAAAGCTAATCGGTCGAATATTGAGACAATTTCAACGCAGAATTTCTATATAGAACATGGCAAAATATTTGATTCCAATCCTATTTTTTTAAACAAGAAAATCACATGTCCAATTATTTCGCCCACTTTGATCTTACACCTACATATATATAGGACAACATGCTTGTTGGACAAACTGTACAGGAATCAAATATCCAACAACAAAATGTACTACCGAAAATTAAGCTGACTTTAACCAGACCAAACTGCATCATGTAGTTATTTGGTTGATTTTAATTTTCAGTGTTGGTAAACACTTTATTGAGCCCACTAAGTTGTCATTATTCCGTAAAGGCTGATTTCAACATTTCGGCGGAATCTTCTCAGGCAGCTGAAATGTTGTTGTCTTCCAAATACAGTTGTGGCTAGTTTGTTCCTGTACACGAGAGACTAAACGTAGCTCCCAAAAAAAAAAAACGACTGTGGGTCAGAGTCACATGGTCTAGGCAGCCAAATTAATTGCTGGCAAACTCGCCTGTGGATGTGACACCGTCTTTTTAAAACCACGTGTTAACAAAGTCCAATTCTTTATTTTTGGCAAAAAAAAAAAATTGGTAATCATCACACGTACCCTGCTCCATTGACTGTAACGTTGCGGTTTTCATAATTTTAAAAAAGTACTCACAGTGAATTTATTGAGGTGCATTAGCGGCTCTTAATCTGCCTCTGGGTGCTTTTAGACCGAATTAGGCAATTCTGTTTGTTGAAAAAATTGAAGACAATTTTTTTAAAAAAAGAATGTAATTTAGATCACCGAGTTTTCATACCGAAGTTCTTACGTAAAATCTTTCAGGTGGTTGAATAAATCAAGTCCAATTGTTGAGAACGGCGACGAAGTAACGAATTGGCCGATACAGCAACAATATTTTCCTTGGTACGCACGGGATTTTGGATTAAGCTCAATAAAGTGAAACTGGTGCCGATATTTGGTCACAATAGCTTGAATAACCTGTTTGGTGGATCGATATGAGCACAAATTTTGATTATCAAATTTAATGATTAATAAGCGCTGTGCGTTTGTTTGTATATTTATGTTGAAAAGGCAACGCTTACTAACTATTTTTGGCGGTGCCACATATTACAAATCCTCATGAGGTGCCAAAAATGTATACTGAAAAACCAAATACCATAAGATCATCCTATTCTCCAGAATTTCACTGTTTTGTGTCTTTAAATTTTTATGTTGGAAATTAAATTTCGTTCCAGGCCGAGCTCAAAGCAGAGTACCCTGATATTTCTTAATGATCAAATAGATATTTTCCATCTTCATTTTGTATTGGATATTATTATATCCTCTTTAGAAAACTTTGAGATCAAATATTGATTATTTGATCTAGCTTTGCATCAATGGACTGAAATATTTCAAAGCATATTATAATATGCATTCAAATGGATCTTAATGGACTTACTACAAGCACGAGTTTGCATATGCAAAAAAATGTCGAACCATTTGTTGATACGGTATAGACGTTTCTTAAAAAGAAATGAGTTACCTTCTTCAATTCGTAAGAACCTGTTTAAAATACCCTGGAATATGTACACTTAGTCGAAAAAAACAACCAAACGAACTTTTTATAAAAATGATTAGGAATTAATTTTTTTAGTTCAAAATATTTGGATAGTATTTTTGGAATAATTAATTGAAGCTCGTAGTTTTGCTTGATGAATTTTCGTTGTTGGGTCTAACGACTTGATTTTGATATACGAAAACTCACATAGACAAAATGTAAATGCTGGCAAACAAAATAATTGCTGCTGCTGTGTTTTGTAAGCGAACCCAAAACAATATCTACAACCAGGGCTTGGAAACCTCCTAAAATTCTGATGTTTCGCTAAGTTTTCTTGGTTTAGATTCACGAAGCGGTTCAGTTTCGAATACTAATGGTTCAAGCAAATGTTTTGTAATTTAGAAAATATGCATTTAAGTTCTTGATTTGGGATATGATACTTAAGGTCCTCGTTTCATGCAGATGGTGTGAATAAATGTAAATGTTTAAATGATTCAATTACTTGGATATCAATGACAGTTTTTAGTCGGGAACAGTCAATTCCAAAACGGAATTTAGGTCCATGAAAGTTAAGTACTGATTCCCTTGTAATTAGTGTGCAACTGCATTGACCTTTCTTCAACATTTTCCCACTGACTGGGCCATTGCAGCTGTCTGAGGTATGCATTACTACGATCCAGCCAACAACTTTCGCTAAGACCTTAGGGCTATTTTTTCATCAAAGATAAAGTGTGTTGCCTACTTCTGGGCCTTTTTAAATCATTTTATTTTAAATTAAAAAAAAATATAATATTGAGGTACCTAAAATAAATTAAGGATAAAGTATCTCAAATTTGTTGCATAGTTTTTGTTTTTTGCCTTTGAATTTGAAAATCAATCAAGTAAAAAGAAGTGAAGTGTAGACTTTTTGGATGGGCTTCAAAGTTTACACCATAAAATACAATAAACGTGCAACGAACTCTTTTTTAAAAGGCAACCACACATAGGTGCATTACATAACATTGTCATACATACATAAATAAACCAGCTGCTGCTAAGTAAATGAAATATTGTAGGCCCCCTCTCCCCCTCGAAACCCATGATAATGTTTCACCTGTCTCCCGGTTTTCATTTGTAATAATATACACGATATCTTTTTTGGATCATTGTTAATGTCAGCAAAAGGATTTTTTGGAAAATTTCTAGAGCGAGATCAATTGTGGGCAAACACATGGCAAATGGTGAAAGCAATGTAAAAGGTTTTTTCTAACAATGTTAAAACATATATACAAACATATATAAATTGTAGCTAAAATGGTTTCAAGTAAACGAAATTGTTGAGTATTTTTAGTCACACACACACACACACACATAAAATAAAACAAACCAAAATGTGAAGAATTTATTAAGTAATTGTGAGATTTTTGTTTAAAATTTGTTAAAATATTTGCGCAGAATTTCGTTTTGCATTTAGAACTTCTGCTGACAAGACTATCCAACTCCTACCCCCCACTCACCCTTCACAATGCCGAAATTCTGTTGCAAAATGTGTGAGAATCTGTGCTGAAACTCGCGTTAAAAAAATAATACAAAAATTTAAATGATAAGCCAATGGAAAATCTCTATCAAATAAATAGTAAAAAAAAATTAGAAAAATTATACTTTTAGCTAAACTCGAACGAAAAACCACACAAAATGTATCCAAATTCTTCCGTAAAAGAAAAACATTTCTAGCAAACAAAAAAAAAAAAAACAAAACCATTTACCCAAGATAAGAGTCTATATATATAGCATAAATCTAGCGTCAAGAAAATACGTAAACATATGACAAAACACACACACACACACACACCAAGGAATAGCCAATTTGCAGCTAAGATATCAATGGAAGACAATGCGGGCATGTGGGGGCATAGAAAATCCAGAGAGCAGTTCATATATATAAAAAACAACAACAACCAACCAACTGATCTCTACTGTGTTCTATGCTTTAGAGAAAAAAAAAAAAAAAAAAAAAACCTACATAAAAAAAACTAACAAAAAAGTATTACCCTTTGGAGCTGCAATATTTTTTAATCAAAATCAAATATATATATATATATATATATATAAATCTGTATAAGAAATAAATAAATAACACAAAGATAATAATTATTATATTTTTTCTCTTTTGAGATAAACTGTTTTTGATGTGAATTGAGTTAGGAAAAAGGTCATAAAAAAAAAACATATTCAAAGTATCAAAAAAACCGAAAATTTTGCACATTTTGTGTGTAACTTTTCCGATTTTTAAATGTGTGTAAAACTTCCATGTGCAAAAAAAAAAAAAAAAACTACACTACACTACAAAAGCAAAGCCAGACACTAAGCCCAACTGAAATTGTCAAATACGAATAATATATATATATAGTATATAAAGTCTATATGGATATATATATTTAGATAACTATTATATTATACATATAAATATATATATATATATACATATATATTATATACATGTGTGCAAATTATTCAAAACCATCAAGTACGATGCAGAAAAAGTCTCTATATATATATTTAGTAACAATTATAAAAACATAAAAAAAAAACAAGAATACGTAGTACAATGGCAAGCGAAAGGAAAAGTATAAAAACATACATACATATAAAGAAAAACACACACACACACACCACAAGAAAATAATTATTTATAAAGGCTGTAATTTTAAGTAAAGAAAAACAACCCCGATAAATTACAATTCATTAAAAAACAAAACAAAACAAAAAAAAAAAACAAAGAAAACGTAAACATATGTCACCCACGAAAATTAAGCAGAGATTAACTATATATATATATATATAAAAAAACTAAGTACGAACGATATCTAAAACGACATTATAAACATACATACATACAAACCAAATAAAGCATACATTTAAAACAAACAAAATAAAAACAAACAAAAAAAAATATATATATATATGAGAACTCAATGTATGTAATAAATATAAAACTAAATAAATAAAATATTAAAAAAGGGAAAAATACACAAAAGTTGTTACTTATTTTCCTTGGAAGTGGCAAACTATTGGGTAAGTTATGATTTCTTCTTTGAACTCTAATTTCACATCGAATAGGACCGTAAAAAGCAAAATCGTATTTACGCACTGAAGTCCAAGATTTAAGTGCCGGTAAAAGGCACAGGTTGGTGTGGGGTTAGCGCGAAAACGGTCATGGCCGTTTTCTTCAAATGAATGGCCACTGTACCAAACCGCGTTACCGACGCATTTGTGATGCCAATTATTCGTCGAAAGCGTATGACGTTCTGGTTTCAACAGACGCGCTCACTCCTAACATCGATTATTCTGGTGTTTGATGTGAAAAGTGGTGATTGACCACGTCCCGATACCCGCCTCTTCTTCTTGGGGGATTGAAGTCAAAGGTTTACGTTAAAAGCAAGGACCGTGAAGAGCTCAGGACAACATTCGTGAAGAAATAGCCTATTCCAGAGCCGATGTTACGAAAACGATGGAAAATACAAAAAGGGCACAATACGCCATCAACCCAGGCGGAATTTGAAATATCATATTCAAAAATTATTAAATAAACTCTTGAACAAATTAAATGATTAAGATCAACCCATAATTTTTATTTTTTCTTTGATTTTAAAAAAAAAAAACATGTCGTCATAGTAACTAAATATAGATAGAATTTAATTCTAGTAAGTGGGTTGCTATATATATTTCTGGCCTAATAATGAAAACGCGAATATTTATGATCAAAAATGGTTTTATTGTTTTTCAAAGTATTCTCCAGCAAGATTTATACACTTTTCCATGCGCTCAAACCAATTGTCGAAGCACTTTTTCCACTCCGATTGAGACACCTCCAAAACATGGTTTTTGAACTCTTCAACAGCATCTTCTGGTGACGAAAATCGTTGACCACGCATTTTTTCCTTAATGTGCGGGAATAAAAATAAGTCATTGGGTGCCAAAGTCAGCGCTGTACGGCGGATGACCCATCAATTCCACGTTTTGGGCGGTCAAAAAGGCGCTGGTGTGAGCTGATGTGTGAGAGCTCGCATTGTCATGGTGCACAATGATCTGTCTTCTCTTGTTCGTTTTTCGAATTTCTCCGAAGACTTCAGGCAAACAAATTGTGGTGTACCACTCAGGATTGACCATCCTACGTTGCTCAAGCGGTACAGTCGCCACATGACCAGTTTTACCATAAAAACAGGCGACCATTTGCTTCGAAGTGCTTTTTCCAGGAACGACTTTCGTTGGATTTGGCTCGTCTACGAAGACCCACACAATCGATTGCATAGATCCATGATTCGTCACCTGTGACAATCTTATAAACGTCTTTTGAAACACCGCGATTATATTTTTTCAAAATTTCTTTGCACCAATCCACACGAGCCTTTTTTTTGAGCGATTGTCAAATTGTGCGGGATCAAACAAGAACAAACCTTTTTTACGCCCAGGTGTTCAATATCGAATGTATGCTCGTGGTCGAAATGCCCAAGGATGCCTCTATGTCACGGTAGTCACATGACGATCCTGCATTTTCTGACAACGACTGTTTTGGACGACCTTCGTCTTCGAGCGAGCGTCGCCCGCGATTGAATTCATTAAACCAATTTTTCACAGTGCTATAAGATGGTGCTTCATCGCCATACAAAAGATTAAAGTTCATCGTTGCACTCTTGTCGTGATAATCCACGTCGAAAGTTGTGAAAAATGATTGCAGAAAATTTTCACGAGTTAACTCCATTTTCTGCCGAGGTAAGTTTTTGATTAATCGTTAATCGATATCCAAACTTAGTCACGAAAGAGTTGTATGGAGCTTTTAACGATAAAAGTCACAATTTTTTTTGAATTGGTCCTAAAATTGCGAGAAGTCCTTAGGCCCGAAACCTAAATAAGCAACCCACATTACTTAAATTGTATACTCTTTTTTTTACTTTTTTAAAAGTGTATATTAATTTTACCTTGAAGTTTGTTTACGCGTAAATATTCATTTTCCAACCCATAAACTATATATATTCTTGGTCCGTAAAATATCCGTCTGTCCGTCCGTCCGTCTGTCGCTCTGTCTGTTTCTACGCGAACTAGTCTCAGGTTTTAAAGCTATCGACTGAAAAATTTTGCCGGGAGTCTTCTTTTCAATGCATACAACTAATATGTGGGACCGGCCGGATCGGATGACTATATCATATAAGCTGCTGGAACGATCGGTCTAAGAACTAGTTCTAGTTAGAAAAACTTTGTGGTTTTCCATCGTATCATTATTTATATTATCTGCATGAGTATATGATAATTTTATATGATTCAACATAATTCTGGAAAAATGTATCAAAAATCGGATCACTATAACATATAGACGCCATGGAAACGGTCGGTCAAAACACAAGTTCTAGTGAGAAAAACTTTTGTTTTCCATCATTATCGTCACCAACCGTAGCAACTATTAGTTTTATTGCGCTATATTTGTAAACAAATTTACCATAATCGGATAACTATGGCATATGGGCGCCATTGAGGTTGGATCGTGGAATTTTTACTAAGAAAAGTTTATAGCATCCTATTTTTATTATCAACAATTAAAATTATTAATATCTGATATCTATATCTTATATATTTTATATTAAATAAGTTGGAGTAAAGTTTTCAGGTGTATTAAAGCGGCGGCACAGTCGAGTTAGCTGTCTTCCTCGTTTTTGATTCAGGTTCGTTTAATAATTTTTATAAATTTAGAAATCTCATACGGATTATCTTCAGAGAACTTTAGGGAAAGGGAGAGAGGTAAACAATTTTATATATAGTACTTGTAATCCATATCCATCAATCACTTTTGGGCATTTTTAACATAAAGTTCTTTGAATTTGGGTTCCCACAATATTATTTTATGTTTTGGTTGGTTTCACGAGCAATTGTTAAAGCCGTTCTCATAATTATTGAACTGTGTAGCTGAAATCAAATCTCAGAACCAGAATGCTTAGAAATGTTCAGCTTCAATCGAAACTCGGAAAAGAAAACGTAAAGTTAAAAAATTTTTAATTTTATTGAGGGTTTTTCACTAGTCCTCGTAAAATGGTAAAATGGTAAATTTACCACACACTATACTGAACGACCCTTTGTGATTCATGATAGTAATTTTAGTGGTAAACCAGAGTAGATTCAAAGCTTAATATTTTTCGACCATTTTCTGCTAGGTCGGTGGCGTAGGGGTGCTGAATGCATAACTCTAAAACTGATGGTTGTGTGTTTCGATCCCTGAGGGATTGGTGATAAACACTGTTTTTTTTTTTAGTTTTATTATTTCTTAAATCGGTAATATTTGGCGCTTTTTACCTTCATTCATTTTTGTTGCATAAATTTCAAATTTGGTTGATCTATTCAGTTATTTTCTTCTCTCCGAGATCTAATTGTTCATCAAGAAAGGCGTACGGACTGACAGACGGACTTAAGTAAATCGGCTTTTTGATGCTAATAAAGAATATTAATAAAGTGGGTCAGGAATTCTTTCCTCTTCCAGTTATAAATTTCCATTAGAATAGTGTCACAATTTTTACTCTACAATAAAGAGAATGAGAAAAATAAATCAACATATTCATAAAAAAGACACAACAAAAATATTAAAAAAAAAAAAAAAAACAGTCCTCTTTTGTCTTTGCGGGTTTGAACCGACAAGTTACAAAAAGAACCTGTCTCTCTCCACTCAGCCATCGTCTATTGGGATGACAAAGTAGCTAAGTTGCTATATACAAGTGACACGATACTAAGTTTTTTTATTCGATACTTTGATTTTAACTTTACAATTTTACGACGCATTTTTATAAACATACCCCAGGGTCTCGGAAAGGTTGATATTTTTTTTTCTCATGTGTTTTTGTTGTTGTGTCGTAAACTTATGGAGTTTACCATTTACTGTTTACCATTTTCGAGGACTAGTGAATACCCTCAATAATTTTTAAGCACCTGTATTAACCATCGTATATTTTATAAAATACATTACGTACAATTTATAAAAAAAATTGCCATAAATTTGAGCTGTTGTTTTTGCGGGCCATATAAACAATAAACTTTCAACTCAAATCACATTTTGTTAGCAATTCTAAATTGCTTTTCAGCCAAATAAAAATAAAGCTTTAAATGTTTGATTTTCATTTTAATCACATTAGCCTGAAAAAATCAAAATATTTTTCAGCCTTCACTAAAATTCCTGTTTATGGCAAATATATTGCTTTTCGCATATATTTGTTGAATAAGATATTTCTGTTGAAATATAAATTAAACAGCTGCCTGGCAACCTCTCACCATATTCAATCCCACTTTTGTTGCCAGCTAAATGTCATCCATCCCCAAAAGTGGGCAATGAAAAATTTTATTTTCATACGCAACGTTGACACTGTGACACACTGCCGGTTGTTTTCATATTGGGCCAATGCCAATCTACACATAATTCACTTGGCGTTTGCGCTTGCCATAATAATTCTTTTACTGATTTAACAGCATATCCCAAAAATACAAAACAAAACAAAATAACAAATTGCTAGGCACGTGCATCTAATCAGCACTTGGTGACTGGTCTCCACGCATAACTTTAATCGTGGTAACATAAATGTTGTTTGCAGATCGTTAAATGGTACTTAAGGAAGGGGTTATCTACATTTGTTAAAAAAGCTGGCAGAAAGGACTAAACAAGTGGCTAAAAACCACATCAAATGGCATAAAAGATGCAAAGGAAACATTAACCGATTTATTTCATAAAAATAACAAAAATATACAAATTTACATAACGAATTGTAACAATCATTAGCCGCTAAGATAAATCCATATAAATAGTAGAACGTTTAGCAAATAATTTCAATTTGCGATTTTTGTTTTATGAATGCCATAATTTTACCGGCCGATTGCAATACGTAAATTTTGTATGATTGATAAGAGCGATTATTAATTGCTGGGACAACTCACCTTTGTTGCATGCATTCGTTTAAATATTTTTGAGTGACCGACGTATGTACATACGCAAATATTGAAATTTATTAGTGTGAATGTAATTTTTGATAAGAATGTACTTAAGCCACAGGTATTGTTAGAAGTCTAAAAAATAAATGCCATTCAGCAGAGCACGCTTTAACAATCGTAAAATCATAAATCTCATATGGAATTATCTACTGATTGTAGACTAGAAAGCAGATAATCTTTTTTTCTTGTATATTCTTTTTTCTAATTTGATTCCATATCTAGCCCTTTTCGATAGATTGAATTGTATATTTTAAAAAATCTGACTTTAACTGAACTTTATTAATGATTCATCCAGTGATATCATTTTCAGTAAACTCCGATGTTAAGTTGAGAGCATTATTACAATTCCATTATTCTCACTAGTCTACATCGTGATAGCTTAATACCAGCCAGTCTAATGAGTGTCTTGCAAAATAAGTGGACATGAGTCAGACTCGAGTTCATGCCCCCCAAATTTAGTGTTCAAGCTAGACTGGAGTTAAAATGTCAGAGTTTTGGTCAGGAATTTATTATTAGCTTCAAAAAGCGATTTTTTTTATTTCATTTTCGTAATGTACATATATTCAAGTATATTTTCTGAAAATTTCAAACAGATCTGGTAAAAATTATCGGAGATATACATATATTTGTAAGGACGCTTTAGGGCTACAGACATCAACTTCTTCTGCACATGAATTTCTGACTTTACCAACTAATGTTGCTTAGGGCTTTCTTTTGAGAAATGTTAGCTAAGACTTTTCCCCCATCTTAGGCAGCATATGGATAATGCGGTGAACAAATAAAAGTTTTGACATTTTAAGTGACATTGAAATTGTGAATATGTCATTTTAAAGCATATTTCATGTACTTTTGAAAAAAAATAACAAAAATAAAATTCTCCCCCTATTTTCCAAATTTAACCGTAATTTTTAAATTTTGTCCCAAATGGGCATTTAAAAAAAATTTTTTTGAAAAGCTAAGGTTATTTCCTATTTTTCATTTACTTTTTTGAAAATAATAACAAAAATAAAAAAAATTAAAGTCACCGCCTATTTTCAAAATTAACCGTTATTTTTAAATTTCATCCAAATGGGTATTTATTTTTGTAATTATTTCAAAAGGTACATGAAAAAAAATGACATATTCAATTTCAAATCGATAAAGTTTTGTCATAGTTATACGATTTTAAAAATACCAATGTCATAAAAATGGTAAAACTTCCACCCCCCTAATTTCTAAATTTTTTATACACTTGAAAAGTGTATATTAATTTTTCCAGAAGTTTGTAACGCATAGAAATATTCATTTCCGACCACATAAACTATATATATTCTTGATCAGGACGACGAGCTGAGTTCACTTCGCTTGTCCGTCGTCCGTCTGTCTGTCCGTCTGTCTGTCTGTTTCGACACGAACTAGTCTCTCAGTTTTAAAGCTATCGAGCTGAGTATTTTGCACTGAGTCTTCTTTTACTGCACGCAACTAATATGTCGGAACCGGCCGGATCGGATGACTATATCATATAGCTGCCATAGGAACGATCGGTCGAAAAATAAGTCTTAGTGAGAAAAACTTTTTGTTTTCCATCGTAGCGTCACTAATCTTTGTAAATATTAGTTTTATGCTTCCACATAATACTAAACAAATTTATCGAAAAAATCGAATAAATATTTTTATTTGACAATTTGTGGCTTAGTTACGATTTTGGCTTTGATGTTATGTTAACCAAATTCCCCTAGGATAGAAGCCAGCTCATATTTGACTGTTTAAAAATACAATAAAATCTAATCGAGGGCCATAAAATATTTTATAGCAGTCATCAAATGAAATTCACGCGATTTGTGAGCTACGGACGTCTGTTAAAGTGCAAATGTCTGGCGATTGTTGTTGTGATGTTTTTGTTTTGCTAAAGAAAGTGCTTGAGAAAATGGGAACACAGCGCAATCAAAATGCCTACAAAAGAAGTTTCCAACTGAAACTATTCCATAAATGAGAGAGAGCACTAACAGACAACGTGTTAAATGATAAGGGGCGACGGCGGCTTCCCCTTTATTTTGCAGGTGGTTGCACAGCAGAGACGCTCTCTTGAACTTGAAGTGCGATCATTTGTTATTGTTATTGTTTGCCTGGTATGACATGTGGCCGCACACTTACTGGATTTTATAGACCCACTGATTGCCGCTCTAGAGCTTGACGTTTTGTTTTGAAAATTGACTAAGCAGTTTGCCGCTGATAAGGATTGGCGCATGTAATGAATGCATGTTACAAAAGTTCAGATGGTAGTAAACTTGTATATCTTAAAATCCAGTTGGACTCTGAGCTTGGGGTTCAGAGAGTTTGAGATTACACAATATATAGTTTATATAAATGTGTCATTGACGTCACTAGACCAACTAAACTTTGGACTCCAAGCCATACATTTGTATGTACTCTGTAAGGATGAGTACCAGAAATCGAATTTAAGTCGCAGTTGCATTTGAATTTGCACAAGTGCAGGCCATAAACTAATCAATTAACCATATGAGAGGGGCTGCAGTTATTATCAACATTCACATCACATCACTGTGTACACCGATAAGCCCCAACTACACACTATAGATAATTGTTCAACACAAAAACTAAACTGATAAGCGCCCCTCCTCAACCTACTGTACTATAAATACCGGAGCTGACTCCGGTCAGACACACAGAAACGACTTGTACGTCTAGCTAAACGCGTCACTGAACTGCTTGAAAATACAATAAATCCACAATACGGGAACCCAACTGTGATACATCCGGAATATACCAAAAAAAAAAAAATGTCTGCATCCAATAAAGTAAATTATTTGGTTGGTGCCACCTCACGCTTCATTGCCGGCCGAAATGCTGTCCAAACTGTCTATTGGCGCACCTCGGCTGGACCCAATCCCCGCATGCTGAAAACGAATAAAACCTGTGAATTTGATCGGAGTCAGAAGACACCACAGAATGTCCGTATGCAGAACTACAATCGCAGCTATATAAATAAAGAGTGAACGGGGAAGATGACACTTAGTTTAACAAGTTCCTAATTATATATTTATTGTATTAAGCATTTTGCTGATAAGTAGAAGAGTAAATCGAATTTAAGTCACTGGAAATTGGAGCAAGCGCAGAAACAGACACAACGGAGATGTCATGACGCGTGGCTATTTATGTACCTTGGCATTACAACAAGAACAAAAACGAAGAAAAAAAAACACAAAATAGCGAATTAAAATGTAAAAATTAAAAAAAAAAAAGATTATTTATTGGGAAGTCGCGGAAGCTCCAGATCGTGCGTCATCAAGGCAAAAGCATGACATCAATGCATGGCCTGATCGAACGGGTAAAAAGGTGGCACACATATAGTAGGTCGAATTAAACTGCGACTGATTTTTTGTGGACATTGTAAGTAGGTCAAGGGAATTGTCATAATAGAACGACTGCTTCCTGGATTTATTTATTTTATTTGGAATTCGAGTTGTTCTTATCAAACTCCAGGATGGTAAAGGGTACAAGTTTGTCCTACAATAAATTTCATAAAAATTATTTGAAATGGAGAAGAATTTTCAAAGGGCGTAGCCGATTTACCAGGCGCAAGTTCCCTTGCTCTTGGGATCTACACTAAATCTCTATTGATGTCTATGAAAACCATTTTGAGGGGTCAATAAAAAGAGCCTAGTCCCTTACGGGGCAAAATTTGTCAGACAACCCAGATCTTCGTAGAATGGTTTTCCCAGCTACTGGGTGCATTTCCCATGAAGTGCCAGGCAGTCGCATAGAAGGTGTTGGATGCTTTCTATCTCGTACTCATTCCCACAGCTATGACAGAAGTTCTCATTCCGTCTACCGAATTGGTGTAGAAAATTTCAGTCAGAGTTTTTATAGCAGCCTGACTGTCGACAAGGATGGATATGTTCCTTGGTATTTCATCCTGCCAAACTGCATATAGGGGGTCTTCTACCTTTGCACAGGGATTCTTAAGTGCTTCTTCAACAAAATCCTAGAGAAAACCATTAAAGCTTTTTTAAATTGGTTTTTGTTTTGTGTTATTTATTAATCAAATAAAAAAATAAATATAAAAATGTTAGAATTCGAGGGCTGTTTAAAAAGTTATCGGCCCGTCAAACAAGGTTTCCAAAAATTGGTGTAGACGTGATAACCATTATTCCGGGACTTGAGGTTAGGGATTTTGAAAACGGTATATGAGGTTATGATCAGAATTGATGTTATTCTGGCCAGTAACTCAATCATATTTTTATACACTTGAAAAGTGTATATTAATTTTGCCCAGAAAGTTTGTAACGCATGAAATATTCATTTCCGACCCCATAAACTATATATATTCTTGATCAGGACGACGAGCTGAGTTCATTTCCGCTTGTCCGTCCGTCCGTTCTGTCTGTCTGTCTGTTTCTACGCAAACTAGTCCCTCAGTTTAAAAGCTATCGAGCTGAAATTTTGCACAGAGTCTTCTTTTGCTGCACGCAACTAATATGTCGGAACCGGCCGGATCGGATGACTATATCATATAGCTGTCATAGGAACGATCGGTCGAAAAATAAGTCTTTGTGAGAAAAACATTTTTGATTTCCATCGTAGCGTCACCAATCGTGGTGTATATTAGTTTTATATGCTTCCACACAATTCTGGAAAAATTTATCAAAATCGGATGGTCAAAAAACTACTTCTAGTGAGAAAAACTTTTTTGTTTTCCATCGTAGCGTCTCCAATCTTGATATATATTTGTTTTATATTCTTTCACATAATTTCGAAAAATTTATCAAAATCGGATGACTATGTATGCTATATATAGATATAGATATTTAAAATTTATAATTATATTTATAATTATAATTTATAATTTATATATTATAATTTATAAAAATTTGATACCATTAAAAAAACTTTTCTTAGTAAAACACATTTTCCGACCGATCGGTTCTCTGGCAGCTATATGCTATAGTCATCCGATTTTGATTAATTTTTTAAAATGAAGTGAAAGTATATAAAACTAATGTATACCAAGATTGGGAATGCTACGACAGAAAACAAAAAAGTTTTATCTACTAGAATTAGTTTTTTGACCGACCATTTTTATGGGAGCTATATAATATAGTCATCCGATTTTGATACATTTTTCCACAATTATGTGGAAGCATATAAAACTAACATATACCAAGATTATAAACGCTACGATAGAAACCAAAAAAGTTTTTCTAACTAGAACTAGTTCTTAGACCGATCGTTCCTATGGCAGCTATATGATACAGTCATCCGATCCGGCCGGTTCATATTAGTTCGTGCAGCAAAAAGAAGACTCTGTGCAAAATTTCAGCTCGATAGCTTTAAAACTGAGGGACTAGTTCGTGTAGAAACAGACAGACGGACATACGGAAATGAACTCAGCTCGTCGTCCTGATCAAGAATATATATAGTTTATGGGGTCGGAAATGAATATTTCTATGCGTTACAATCTTCTGTAATATACACTTTTCAAGTGTATAAAAATAGTAAAAATTTGTTTTCCCTTTTGGCTGAGGTACGGGTCAGAATTACATCAATTATGCGTCAATCAAAACCGGTTCAGTAGAACTGACGTAATCATGGCTACCAGGTCAAAGAAGGTGATTTCGAGAAAAACGCGCCAGAAGTGTGAAGCAATGTGAAAAATATTCACGTTAGCAAGAACATTGCTCCACTAAAATGTCTATATATGCTAAACTATTTTGAATTTTTGAAAATGGTGTGAAGGGGATGAAAGGGGAATGTCCAAGCTATAATAATAATGGAAAACAAAAAAATCGAAAAAAATTGTTTCAATGGTTAAAGACCCCACATACGATGATTCATTCTGTGGGGATTTTATATTGCTTACAACTTTATTTGCTAGTTTAACAAATTTTAAAAATAAATTTGCTGATTTCAACTTTCTTTCAACATTTTTAGGGTCATCGATTCTGAACTAATTTTTGATAATTGCCACTGAAAGTACTTGCAAAAAGTAGAAATTCTGCATTATTTCTTTTGCCAAATTCGTTTCGGGTTTGGATTTTATGCTATCATCAATTTTTTTGCTTAAACTGGATTTTGACCACTTTTTCAATATTTTGATACGGCTATATCTCGTAAGCCGAAAGATATATTTTTTTTGTGTCTTCAGCAAAGTTGTAGGTATCGAATGGGATAAAAAATATGCGGAATAAACATACCCGAAAAAATTTCATCTTGTGACTCAAAATCACAAAAATTACAATTTTTTTTTACAACTTTTCTATAATTTTTGGTCAATAACTCGACCACACATAGGCTAATTAATATGATATTTTATCAAATATAAATTTTTTTCATATAATTTTAATGATAAAAAATATTAAATTAATCGTAAATTAATCAAATTGATAGGATAATAAATAAAATGACAAAAAGGAAAGAGACAAAAAATGTTTCTTATCGAAAACTAAACAAAATATAAATAGTCCCTAAGACGTTTCTCTGCACGCGTGTGTGGTGGCTCACTGCGTAGAGACGTTATTTCGTTCGTGTTAAGTGCGAGGTCCTGAGTTCGATCCCCAGACAAGGTAATGTTGTTAACTACGAAAATGTTTAAATTTCTTTGCTTTTCAGAACGCGGCTATGGGGGGCTATTACATAAGCACTAAAATTCGAAGTGGAATATATATAATACATAATATAATATTGCCGGCCAATTCCTAATAATTTTTTTTTTTACAAATGCCACTTTGATCTTAAAAATATCATTTTAATATGTTTGATATTAGTTTAATATTTTTGAATAGGTCAATATCAAGTGTATCATATCGGTTTTTTATTGATATAATATAATATGGAGCCCCAGATCATATACATTTTTTTTCCTGTGTAGAAAGTCTGTCTTCCTTAACAAACCATTTTAAAAGAACTACGAGTTCGAGCAGGGAGGCACAATCTATTACAGAGATATTTGGGAGATCTCCAAGGAAATCCATCAAGAATATGCTAATGTTATAAAATTACACCATGACAGATCTTTCGCATTTCCGAGTAGGCAAGTTTAGAACACTTAGTCTATTTTAATACGGAGGCAAACGGCTACCAACATACCAGCTCTTAGACTCCAAGACTGGAAAGTATATTGTCTCTTGTCCGCTGTTTTTTGTTTATTAACTTGATATAAACCCAATTCTGTTTTTACACAGTCTTTTTTTACTCGGTTTTGATATAACACGGTCTACAAAAAAAATTTAAAAAAAGAAGACTCTGTGCAAAATTTCAGCTCGATAGCTTTAAAACTGAGAGACTAGTTCGCGTAGAAACAGACGGACAGACGGACGGACGGACAAGCGAAATGAACTCAGCTCGTCGTCCTGATCAAGAATATAAATAGTTTATGGGGTCGGAAATGAATATTTCTATGCGTTACAAGCTTCTGGGCAAAATTAATATACACTTTTCAAGTGTATAAAAATAAGAAAAAAATTCTAAAAATCCTTCATTAAATGAGGATGACATTTTTTTGATGATATTAAATATGTGAAATAATATTTAAGAAAAATATAAAACTAATCGAATTTTGCGGTGGATTAACTTAGCTTCCAGTTTTCCAAAATTGTTCAGTTCTGCTAATTGATTTTGGTCAATGACTAAACCACTCGAATTACTATTAGTCCATAAATAAACGAATTAAAATTCTCGCATTATCTTGTTGTTTTTTTTTTTGGTTTTATAATTGAATTAAGACCACATTTAACGCCTACAACTATTCATGTTCCTGTCTGTGGCCTGTCTTCTAACTTAATTGACTTTAATTGACAAGACAAGCAATTAAAATGAAAGCCAAACAATGAGAGCCAAATGCTAAAAGCGTAGTGTCGATTTGGTTAATTTCCGTGTAGAGAAATTCTGTTCTTCTTATATTTTGCTTTCGTTTTTCAATGCTTAAGTAATTTATACATGAATTAACATAATATGGCTGGACTGTTTCGATATGATTAAATTACAGCTCTCACTGGTCACGACCCCAAATGGACAGAAGCAGCAGCAAGAGCAGGGACAAGAATGAGAGTAGTCCGCTGCCTCCCAGGGGTGAGCAGCCGTTGCAGACTTTGCGTATGGTTTCCGTGTAGAGACCGCGACGTGAAAGCAAATTGCGAATGCTGCGTAGCTCCTGGGAAAAGAATTTAAGAAATGTGAAATTAATACAAATTTTTTTTTTCTTTGTATCTACTCACATCTAAGCTTAGACCCAGGCGATTGCGGGTCAATATAACTGTATAGATGGAGCTCTTGACATCATTGCCACAGAAAGTCAATACTAAGTGATCATTTACAGCCTTGACCACTTGAACAGTGCCAGTGAATTGGGTATAGGAGTTCAGGGAGACCAAAGTGCCACGCTGATCACCTGAATTAAAATTATTTAATATTTTTTATATATTTAATATATTTTATATATTTTATATATTTTAATATATTTTATATATTTTATATATTTTATATATTTTATATATTTTATATATTTTATATATTTTTTTATAATTTTATATATTTTATATATTTTATATATTTTATATATTTTATATATTTTATATATTTTATAATATTTTATATATTTTATATATTTTATATATTTTATATATTTTATATATTTTATATATTTTATATATTTACCTATATTGGACCACTGTCCAGGTGTTCCGGCGGTATAATTAAACGTATACTCCACATTGCTATCCCTTTCGCTCCACACCAAACGCAAGTATCTCTGCTGATTGACCCGTGCCCTTCTTTGATACTCTTCATTGTCCATATATTTGGGTGTGGTGGAAGTGCGTCTATAGTTATTTTCATTACGATTGTCCTCATAATAATAAGGATTAGAATTATCGTCTAAACTGCCATAACCACGATTGTTGTTGTATCTGTTGTGCACCTAAAGATACAGAATGATTACAATATTTTCCAAAAATAAAAAAAAAACAAATACCCATTGAAGCTGTTATGGAATGCTGAACTTAAAAATGAAATTCAAAAATTGTTGTATGGATACGTTTTTGACAGGGACCGTAACAGTTATAAGTTTTATCAAACAAGTCATTATTTACCAGTTATATTTTGCGTTTTTTAATAAAACTCGGGAAATACCAATTATTTTGTGATTTTTATTTTATTACTCTGCTCATAAGAATTATTTTTGATTTTTATCAATTTTCTTCGCATAAAATTCTTATAGATGACTTATATTTATAAAAGGCTTTAATAAAAATTATTCAGTGACTTTTATTTTTTAAGGCATTGCATAAAAGTCATTTGCATATATCACATTGAAAGAGCCATTGAAGACCAAAATGTAAACATATTCTTGATCAGCTCGACAAGGGTAATCGATAAAGCCCAATGATTTCTAAGTAAGTTTAGCCTTCCGTTTTCTGTGGAATTTTGTAGCTGAGTAATGGTACCAAGACTAGTCAGGTTGACGACCATCTCATTGACAAATGACTTTTATATTATGACATAAAAAATAAATTTCTCTGAATAATTTTTATTGATGACTTTTATTTAAAAAAGTATAATAATTATCATTGAAAAATTATAAAAATCAAAAATAATTGTTAAAGCTGAGTAATAAAATAAAAATCATATAGTAATTGGTATTTCCGAGTTTTAAAATAAAAATCGATTAATAATTCTTAATTCAAGACTTTTATATAAAAATTGCAATACGTTTATTAATTTTACCTGTTACCAGTAACTGTTATATTCGGTCCCTGGTTTTTGAGTTAGAATTTTTTTTAAAGTTTTTTCGGTAGGTACTCTTTCATTTTATTACATATCTCAAAATAGAAACTTTACATGTCGTCAAGCAAGGTATTAATCTAAAGGGAATTGAATTTTTAATATTATTAAATTAATGAAGATCATTTTCCAGTCGGCTTAGTAGTTAAAATGCTACAAGCAAAAATATTTCGAAAAATCAATTTTTTTTTGTGTTTTCCTAAAATCTGTAAAAGATTGAAACTGATAAAAATAAATTGTTTTTTTCTTTTGTTCTTACGAATAGCACTTCTACGAAGAAAATAAGGTGTTCATAACAAAAATCTATGGATAAATAAGGAAGTTGTGAGCAATTTAGTACAAGCACTAACAGTCAAATTTCAGTATTTATAAGAAAATATTTTTATTTTTTCTTCCTTGCTCTTAATTTTTTTCTGTTACTTGGCTTTTATTGAAACTCATACATTGAGCAAAAGGAGAGTAAAACAAATTTTTTTTTAATAAACACGAAAAGTAGGCCAATTTCACTCTTAGAGTCGTTTTCTCATCTTCATGTTTTTTATAACCAGGCGCTTTTTGAGAAAATCTGTGTTGCCTACTTTTAGGCCGCGTTCAAAATCGCATCCGGGTCGTAGTAGACACAAATATAGACATTTAAAAGTGGCCTTAAAGAAGGCAACTCAATTTTATACAAAAAGCACATGGATTTAAAAAACAGGAACATGAGAAAACGGCCCTTAGTACTTCCACAAAATTGCGCACAACTTCGCTATTTATTCACAGATTTTCTTCATCAATACCTTATTTTCTTCGTAAAAGTACAATTCGTGAGTGTAAAAGAAATAATAAAAATAATTTTTTGATTTTAATTTTCAACCATTTACAGATTTTAGAAAATCAAACTATTCATGTTTAAAACAAGTAAGAAAGTCGGTCAAGCCCGACTGTAATATACTCTGTACCTGTTTGTATATAACTAATAACTTTAAAGTGTGGGGTCACACAAACTGTGCAAGTGCTGCCCATCACAATTACGGACAGTGCTGCCCAGCGTAATTATTTGATTTGCTTATAACTCGAATATAGTTCATCTGATCGGAAAACAATGTATGGGGGTTCGATAAGTAATGATGAGTAAAATATATGTCTAACGAGTTCAAACAACCTATCTCCAAAATTGCGGGATATTTGAGGTGTTTTTCAAATTGCGGGGGTGGCAACTCTACTATCGTTCATCTGATCGGAAAACGATGTATGGGAGCTCGATAAGTAATGATGAGTAGAATATATGTCTAGAAGGTTCGAACAACCTAACTCCAAAATTGTGGAAGATATGACGTTTTTTTCAATTTGCAGGGGAGGCAGGGGGCGTGGCAAAAATCAAAACTAAACTTGATCTGCCTGCAAGTATATGAAATATATGTTCCATACACCTCAAACCTCTATCTCTTACCATCTCTGAGATCTCTTCGTTCATACGGACAGACAGACAGACGGACAGACAGACGGACAGACAGACGGACAGACGCGGGCGAAGCGGACATGGCTATATCGACTCGGCTGTTGATGCTGATCAAGAATATATATGCTTTATAGGGTCAGATATGCTTCCTTCTGGCTGTTACATACATTTGCACAAACCCAATATACTCTTCGTACCTTCGGTACAGAGTATAAAAAAAATTTTTTTTTTCCAAATATTTTTGCTTCTAACTTTCAAACTACTAAACCGATTGGAAAATGTTCTTCAACTGGATTATTAGGAATTGCTTACCCTTTTTATTAATACCTTGCTTGACTCTATCTAGAGTTTCTAACTCAAGATATGGCTTAAAAGGTACCCATACCTTCCGAAAAACTTTAAAAAAATTATATTTCAAAAAATTGTTAAATTCATTTTTGAGTTCAGCATTCCAAAATACATCATTTAAAAAATAATGGTTTTCATGGGTCTTTTTCGCTGTTAACTAGTGTTATTTTAAACTTACCTGATCGGTCACATCAGCCAAATGGATTATCACGCACGAATCATATTCATAGACACCGGGAAAATCTTGGCTATGCACTATGATCTCGCTGCCATACCAGAGACCCATTGTCTGTGAATAGAAATATATACAAACATATATGTAAGTGGATACATGTGTAACACACGAATGAGGGTCATTTGTGCGATTTGCATGCGACTTGCTGTGCGTTCAATTAAATGCCCACAATGAGACATAACAACTCTCTCCCTGACTATAACTTGGTTGAAGAGATGTAGCAAAGTATGGTGGGTTGGGGGGTGGGGGGGAGGAAGATGAACCCAGCATTGACATTGGGCGCACTTTAGGCGCAAAGGGTTAATTAGTACAAATCAGCCCCAATTGCATTAGCCAACGATGAATTATTCAAATTAAAAATGAATTGTTTAAGTACCAGTGCATCTACCACATAGGGTGATCTTACATTAGTCATGGGAATTCAAGCCTTTCTATATTAATGTTTAAATAAATGGATAATGCAGGAGCAGAGAATTTCAATTTATTTTACAAAAAGCCACAGTTTTAGTAACTCTAAATTAATGATGTTTATATCGAAAAAACACATATAACAAACCAATATCAGAAAGTCGTTATCATCGTACTTAAAATGAGCCCAAATAGTGTAAGAAGAGTTTTTCGTAAATGCAGTTGCATGTTCTCATCTTAAGCACATTTATTTCAAAATACTTTGTTGGATTTTGAATGCTATTCATGGAAATGCAGCTCATATTCCCTAGGATCGCATTTCGCTTTAATTGAAATTTATTTTGCTTATTTCAAGTACTTTTAAAACATTTACACTGAACATTTTCGAGAAAATTTACATATTGATTTGAGTTGACTTCAACTTAATCTGTTGCATCTTAGTTAGCTGGAAACACTTAACTTGCTAGATAAGAAGGGATGAGTAAGCCTTCAAAACAACTAATCATCTTACTCAGAATATACTTACATAGAATAGATTAGCTCGGTTCAGCTCATGTAGCAAAGATCAATCATGCTTATATCAAATAGATCATACACTCAGAAAAAAAAACGAGAACTTTGTACTTAAATCAAGTACAAACGGTGTCAATAGTGCGCCAAGTACGAAAATACTTGATACAAATACCAAATACTTGGTTCAAGTACGATTTTGTCAATCCTAAAATACTTGATTTTAGACGATTTCGCGATACATTAAGTACATTTGGGCTATTCCATACCATTTTCTTAGTTCGAAATGGTCTTGAGCCAATTTCGATTCGTTCTTATTAGATTGATTCGTACTTAGATGCCAAGAACGAATCATGCTTAATAAATTATAAATTCTATCCCGTTCGTTCTAGAAAGTTTAGGAACAAAAAATTCTTGATTTAAGTATTTCCTACTTGATATAAGAATTTTGTTCTCATTAGGAACATTTTGAATAAATTTAAAACTTAAGACTGATTCGTACTTAGTTTAAGTACGAATTATACTTGAAATTTTAAGTACAAAACGGTATAAATTATATCCCGTTCGTTCTAGAACCCAGGCCGCCGTTTTTTTCTGAGTGTAGGGATCAATATCGAGAGCTCATAGCCTAAATGTCAAACCTCTCTGAACTGGTATTTGTGTAAGTCCCAGTAGGAATTTGATTCTAAAATTGCACTGTACTTAAATCAATCTGTATAATATATTATTCAAAGTCTCACTGGGATAATATTTGCAAAAGCTTTAAGTATCCAGTATTGCAGAACAAGCATAATTGTTATCTAGTTTCTGGTTCATTTACTTCGAAAATTACTCTTACTCATGACCAACTTTAACGGTTGTACCCTATTGCGAACCCTCGGAATAGAACTGCATCATTCATTTTTTGAAAAAAACATTTTTTAGCTTTTCACCAAGTTAAATTTTGTTTGTAAATTAGTAAAAAAATTATATCTGATAAGAAGAATCAGATATATGAGTAACTAGATTTAAATGTCCTCTAATTTACTACAATTAGGGCCGATTTCTCATCTACTATATAGCTGCTATGCGTCAGAAAAAACAAAATTTTGTTCTGTTATGTATTAGTTTATGTGACAGATAGTGCTATGTAGGAGCTGAGAAACGATTTTCGATATCTTTGCGCTTTCAAAAGTAACCTAAAAAAACTACTAATTTTTTTACATAAAATTTATTACAATAAATTATTTAAAATTTCCAAAACTAAGAAAAACACAGTAAAATAATTTCACATTTTTCCCCAACAATAATTGTGTTAATAAATAAATTTTTTAATTTAATTTAATTTTGGACTACTCTTTTTCCCGTAAGGGTATACTAGTTCGTGCATCAACAATGATTTTGTTCCGTTTTAAATTTAGACTTATATTTTAAATAAGTTTGTTTAAATTTTGCCACGCCCCTCCCCGCCCCCCGCAATTTGAAAAAAACCTCATATCTCCCACAATTTTGAAAATAGACTGTTCAAACCTTCTACACATATATTTTAATCATCATTACCTATCGATCCGCCATACATCATTTCTCGATCAGATGAACGATAGTAGAGTTGCCGCCCCCGCAATATGAAAAAAATCACATATCTCCCACAACTTTGAAAATAGATTGTTCGAACTTTCTGGACAGATATTTTAATCATCCTTTCCTATCGATCTCCCATACATCATTTCTTGATCAGATGAACGATAGAAAAGTTCACGCCCCCGCAATTTGAAAAATACCTCATATCTTCACAATTTGGGCATGTTGTGATCTAATAAAATATTCTTAAATAAACCTTGCCCTGGGTAATGGGTATATCGAAGTCGAGCAGGGCCGACTTCAACTTACGCTCTCGTTTTTAATGTGGTCTTCTATCTTTGAAATTTTTTTTAGATTTTTTTGTTTTTGCATTATTTTTATAGCTTGGACATTCCCCTTTCATGCCCTTCAAACCATTTTCAAAAATTCAATATAGTTTAGCAAATATAGCCATTTAGGTGGAGCAATGTTTTTGCTATGAGGAGTATTTTATACGTTGCTTAAAACCTTAAGCGCGTTTTTCTCAAAAACACGTTATTTGACCTGGTAGCCCTGATTGCGCCAGTTCTACTGAATTTTGATAAGCCATGTTGCAATCGACACAAAATTGGAATAATTCTGGTCCGTATCTTAATTAAGAGGAAAAACATTTTTATACCCGTTACTCGTAGAGTAAAAAGGGTATACTAAGTTCGTGCAAATGTATGTAACAGGCAGAAGGAAGCATCTCCGACCCCATAAAGTATATATATTCTTGATCAGCATCAACAGTCGAGTCGATATAGACATGTCCGTCTGTCCGTCTGTCTGTCTGTCTGTCTGTCTGTCCGTCTGTCTGTCCGTCTGTATGAACACCTAGATCTCAGGGACTATAAGAGCTAGAGCTACCATTTTTTCAGTGTAGACTTGTATCTTTTGCACGCAGATCAAGTTTGTTTCAAATTTTGCCACGCCCCCTCCCGCCCCGAAATATGAAAAACCTCATATCTCCCACAATTTTGAAAATAGATTGTTCGAACCTTCTAGACATATATTTTAATCATCATTACCTATCGATCCGCCATAAATCATTTTTCGATCAGATGAACGATAGAAAGTTCCCGCCCCCCGCAATTTCAAAAATTCCTCATATCTCCCACAATTTGGGTAACCTTACCCTGAGTAACGCTAGCAGGCCGACTTCAACTTACGCTCTCGTTTACTATTTTTTTACACAAAACCTTGCAAAATCGATATTTTTTTAGAATAGCCGCCAATTTAAAAAAAAAAACAAGTAAGAAAGTCGGTCAAGCCCGACTGTAATATACTCTGTACCTGTTTGTTCGAAACTAATAACTTTAAAGTGTGAGGTTTTTTTCAAAATCTGAGGGTGGCAACTCTTTCAACCATCGTTCATCTGGTTGAAAAAAACGATGTATGGGGCTAGTACCTAGTACAAACCCGTAAAATTATAAAATTTGTATATAATTTCCTATTAACAAAACGTATCTATATTAGTCACGCAGGAACGCGTGAGTTCTGACCGCAGGCCATCTCAATTATATCGCTCCACTCATAGCAAGGTCCAATTGGGAAATTACCAGTTAGCTATTGCCTTCTCGCTCTCTCTTTCTCGTAAGTGTTGTTGTTGGCGTTGGTTTTTATTTTCTTTTACATATAGCTCTAATATCGTTCATCTGATCGAAAAATGATGTATGGCGGGTCGATTCAAAATAAGTAGTAGAATATATGTCTAGAATGTTCGAACTATCTATCTTGAAAATTGTGGGAGTTATTTCGTTTTTTTAAATTTGCGGGGGAGGCAGGGGGCGTGGCAAAAATCAAAACTAAACTTGATCTGCCTGCAAGTATAAGAAATATATGTTCCATACACTTCAAACCTCTATCTCTTACCATCTCTGAGATCTCTTCGTTCATACGGACAGACGGACAGACAGACGGACAGACGGACAGACGGACATGGCTATATCGACTCGGCTGTTGATGCTGATCAAGAATATATATACTTTATGGGGTCGGAGATGCTTCCTTCTGGCTGTTACATACATTTGAACAAACCCAATATACTCTGTGTACCTTCGGTACAGAGTATAAAAATAAAAAATATGATTAAGATACAGGCCAGGTTTACGTCAATTCTGATCATATCCTCATTTACCGTTTTTATTTACGATAACCTGAGTCCCGGAATCATGGCTATCACCTCTACACCTTTTTTTTGAGACCTTGATATAAAGTATTAAAGTCAATCCACTTCGCTAGATATATTATTGTGTCACCCCTGCTACGGTTGAAGATCAATGCAGTTGGGGTTAATTACAGTTGTGTAAAGAAATTCACTCATTATAATGATTTCTGATCGTACACCACCTCAAGATAACATCAAGGAACTCTGATCTTTTTGAACATCGGGAAAACAGAATATCAATAACAAACAACAAAAACAAACAAAAAATTATAGTTGTTATTGTAAAAATTTGAATTAAAAAATTGGAACAATTTAATTTACAAGTCATTTTTACGATAAAAATCGAAAATAAAAAAGGTGTCCTTATTCCCGATAGCACGCATTAAAATGTGAATTCAGGTGCCTTCCACTTTTTACGAGAACCTTTAGATTCGAATAATTCATTTATAAAATACAATGTACAACCTTAATAAAAGGCTAAGAATGCAAAGCTATGGGTCGATCATAATTTATAAGCAAAAGTCATAGAACCAATTGGGAATTGTCGGCAGATTTGTGTGTTTTTGTTGCACACTTTATTGCTGTGGATATATGCGAAGCCAGGTTTTCAAAAAATATTCATTGTTCAGCTAAATAATAAGGATTTTGAATTGTGTTTTTTCTGTTTAAGAACAGTCGGGCTTTCAGTGAACTCTCTCGACTCTCTTACTTGAATTAAATACCAATAGATTCACCATTTGGAATACATTCAAAACAGATTCGTGATTAACGCTCGAAATCACTGGAAAAAAGTTTTCAGAAGATCTTTCTTCCTGATCAATGATATATTTTTCAGTAATTTACGAAGCCTACTTTTCCTCTTGTATTTTATATGATATATACATGGAGCTTTTCCAGAAGTCAATTTAACAAGACCCCCAAAAATAATGCTAAATAATAAGAGCAGCTTTGTTAAGCTGATCAGTGATCAAGTGTCTCCGCTGAACGCGCCCATTGTCTTATTTCTCTTCTTTTTGATATCTTTCTTCAGGTAATTTACATTAATCATTTTCTTTTCTTTTTCTTTTAAGCTTTCCTCCACATATCACTTTTCCCTTACCTCTTTCAAATTCACCGAATTCTGTGGATTTATGTTCATGCAACGCATTGCTGAGTTAATCCTTTCGGTGCTTGAGCTGGAGCCATCTACCGAAATGCCATACTGTTCCAAGGCATTGCAGGCTATGTGACACCAGACAATGCTGAAGATCACGTGGAATGTCACTGATTTGGTGAACATTTTGAAGAAAAAAGGCTTGCAATTCCGCCCACTTAAAGTGCACAAAGTAATCACTGCAGATTTAATGATAAGTCACAAATGGATGCCGGCCGATCTGCACTTATTGAAATCCCACAATCAACTACATAGAAGCTAACCCGCCAGACTTGAGCTTAGTTCAGTTCGGCTACAGTCCGGCATGAGAGAGCAACAAAACAGAGAACCCAGAGGGCGTTCCCTCGCTCCGGCTGCACTCTTTCGCTCAATAAAAACGACATATATTGTGGCAGAAGACCGAGAACGGAACCCCCAACATTGCGCATGGGCCGGTAATGGTTATATTAATTAAGTTAATTGTAGACGCTTTTCATGTTGATCATTCAACGCCCGCACTGTACGCGTAAATTCAATACATCCCCCGCCCCCCCCCTTCCATTTCCCCCTTTTGTGTCGTTGTGGAGTAGTGTCAATTGAGTGTGTTCGTTTCGAGTTGACCGTCAATTAGGCGACTGGCCCAAAAAAAACACACACAGAAAATACTAAACCCAGCTGAAACTGAGTGAATTGTCCAAGCTGGATGAATGAAATTGGTGGGGTGGGGGGAATGGGGTGAGTCAACTTGTGAATTAAATCATTGTGTCGCTGTGGATCTAGATAAAGCACTTGTTGTTGTTGTTGTGCGTTTTATTAGCATTGATTATGCGTTTAATATAAATTTTTATGTAAATAAATCAAATTTGAATTTACAAAAGGGCAGATTTATTGTTCATTTTTAGTTGCATACTTTTCGGCAATACAGAATACTTAACTATGAACAGATAATGAGCTTGAACAGTGTTTTATGAGTGTTTTTTTTTTAAATTGTGGATAGAAAATCATAAGAGCTTTTTCAATTTGGTTTTTGGATTTGCGTTATTTATTAACTATATAATAAAATATAAAAAAAAATGTTTGGATTTCGAGGGCTGTTCAAAAAGTTATCGGCCTGCCAACTAAGGTCTCAAAAAAAAAGCTCCCGGACGTCAGGTTATCGGAATTGAAAACGATAAATGAGGTTATGATCAGAATTCTGTTATTCATTTTTCAATATTTTTTCATGTTTGATATCGTTTGATATCGATTAACGATTAATCAAAAAACTTACCTGGACAGAAAAATGAAATTAACTCACCTCACCTCATTAATCGCTCTAATTGTATTTACCCTCCTATCATTGATCATAACTGCCTTTTATCCCACTTAAAATCTCTTAAGCCCTCCTTTTCATCGGGCCCGGATAATGTTCCTAGCAGCGTACTTAGATATTGTGCTGATTCTATTTGTTATCCCCCTCTTAAAGCTATTTAACTTGTCCCTTGAAGTAGGTAGTTTTCCGCTATCTTGGAAGGAATCTTATATTATTCCTATTCATAAAAAGGGGTCAAGGTCAAACATAGCGAATTACCGAGGAATCTGTAAGCTTTCTGCAATTCCTAAGCTTTCGAGCAGATAATAACTTCCCAATTACAGCATTTCTGTCAACCCATATTTAGCCAATCCCAGCATGGATTTATTAGGTGACGTTCTGTCGCCACTAATCTTCTTGAGTTTTCCACTTTTGTCAATGAAGGTTTTCTCAACAGGAAACAAACGGATGTGATTTACACGGTCTTTAGTAAAGCCTTCGATTCGGTTAATCACGATCTTCTCCTTCATAAACTTTGCTTAGTAGGTCTTCCGACCAACTTCATTAGCTGGGTTAGATCATACCCGGTTGATCGCACACAGCGAGTGCAATTAAATCGGCATTATCCGAAATTGTCCATGTTACTTCTGGAGTCCCGCAAGGCAGTCATCTTGGTCCTTTGTTGTTCAATCTTTTCATAAATGACATACCTCAAGTTCTTTCCAACTCGAATGCTCTTATGTACGCTGACGACCTTAAGCTCTGCGCCTCTTTTGTGGATCCAGTTTCACCGCTTCTTTTGCAAAATGAGACCTTAACTCTCTTAGTGCTTGGTGTCAACTCAATCTACTTCCCTTAATATTGACAAGTGTAAAATCATGACCTTTCACCGTATCAAGCCGCATTTGTTTGATTATACTATTAATGGGAGCCTTTGGATCGCATTTATACAGTTGACGACTTAGGTATTCTTTTCGAACCTAAGTTGAGTTTTAACAGCCACATAGCAGTCATTTGTAATAAAGCCAAAAGTGTCCTAGGCTTTATCAAGAGGTGGTCCAAGGAATTCGATGATCCCTACACCACCAAACAACTATACATTTCCCTTGTTCGACCACATCTGGAATATTGCTCCTGTCTCTGGTCTCCGCAATACATAACATACCAAGACCGTATTGAATCTGTTCAGAAGCAGTTTCTGATCTTTGCCCTTCGTGGCCTAAACTGGGATACCAGCAGGCATATTCCTCCTTACGAACAGAGATTACGTCTGATTGACCTTCCTTCTCTTAAGGCCCGAAGAATCTGTCACGCTGTAGTGTTTATTCACAAACTTTTAGCTGGAGAAACTGATTCCGTTGCCCTGTTATGCCTAATTAATTTATCAGTGCCGTCTAGAATGACTCGTAAATATATTCCTATATACCTTCAAACGCGCCAAACGAACTATGCTCACCGGGACCCCTTCCGTAGCCTTTGCCTTGCTTATAAGAGCACTATCACCTATTTTCAATGCATTTCTCGACTCTGGATGTAAAAAACTCATTAATTTCGGCTAACAATTACACCTGCTAATGCACTTTGACCACCCTTTGGTGAAAAGGACCATAGCTGGCATAAAATTAGTCCCATCGGGTCAGAGCTGCTAACGTGGGTTTATTAACAGTTGTTTTTAACTAATTTTATATGTTTGACTGAACATTGTTAAACTTACCTCGACAAAAAAATAAATTAACTCATGAACATTTTCGTGCAATCATTTTTTACAACTTTCGACATGGATTATCACGACAAGAGTGCAACGATGAACTTAAATCTTTGTATGTAAGCACCATCCTATAGCACTTTGAAAAATTGGTTTAATGAATTCAAACGCGGGCGACGCTCGCTCGATGACGAAGGTCGTGAAGGTCTTCCAAAAACAGTCGTTAAGCCAGAAAACATTGATGCCGTGCGTGTACTGATAATGCAAGATCGTCATGTGACATACCGTGAGATAGAGGCATCCTTGGGTATTTCTTCTACCAGCATACATTCGATATTGCATGAACACCTGGGCGTAAATTTGACAATCGCTCAAAAAAAGGACTCGTGTGGATTGGTGCAAAGAAATTTTGAAAAAAATATAATCGCGGTGTTTCAAAAGACGTTTATAAGATCGTCACAGGTGACAAATCATGGATCTATGCCTATGAGCCCGAAACAAAACAGCAATCGACCGTGTGAATCTTCGAAGACGAGCCAAATCCAACGAAAGTCGTTCGTGGAAGAAGCATATCGAAGCAAATGGTCGCCTGTTTCTTCGGTAAAACTGGTCATGTGGCGACTGTTCCGCTAGAGCAACGTAGGACGGTCAATTCTGAGTGGTACACCACAATTTGTTTGCCTGTTGTTACAGGGTATCTACAGCTGTCTAAGTTAAAGTTGTCGCTGAAATAGTTTCGTATTACTTTCGTGCTGAAATATTGCATAGAACTGGGACTAACTTCCTTTTATCTTCAGGTTTTGAGTTTATGACAACTTATTGATCCAACCTTGATTACCCCCAGTTAAAATCTCTCGTATTTCTATACACATTCCTGTTTTACATTTATTTTATAGTATTTAAATAAAAAAGTAGCTTTAAGCTGCTACCTGCTTGATTCAAAACCGCAGCAAACTCTGATTGATCTTCTCGAATATCCAATCAATATAATAATTAACTCGCACATAGACACCTGGTCTATTCTGATAGCCACAGTGCTGACCCCAGGATATAATGCCATACAGAGTTTCACCATCTGCAAAAAAAAAAGGCAACAAAAGATGAAGATGATTGAGGGCCTGAAACTTGACTTTGGACTTACCCTCATCAGAGCACACCAGTGGCCCACCCGAATCGCCTTCGCAGGCATCGACACTTTCATCCATGGAGCCGGCACAGAACATACCTAAAGCAAAGGAAGAATGGCTTAGTTAAAGAAAGGAAAGGTTATGCCTGAGACCCACCTTCAGTCATGGCCGAGCCATAGACATTTGAACGCCGGCAAGTGGCCTCCGGCAAAATGGGCAATTGAGCGGCACGTAGTATATGCGAGGGAGCTGTAAGATGAGGTAAGCAATGATTACTAATAAATGAATTGAAACTAAATACTTACTGGAAACACCCGACTTAATGGAGCCCCAACCGGAAATGGTACAAGTGCGATTCTCCTTTAACTCCGCATCCTTTTCCGGCAAACAAATGGGTTGTACATAATCGCTGAACTTGAGCGGCGTTTTTAGTACGACCAAAGCAATATCGTTATTCATATGCGACTCATCACGGAATTTCTCATGCGTATACCAATTCTCTATAAATGTATCCACTTCCGAGGATTCGGCTATATTGGCATAATGATCACCCACACGCACAAAATAGGCACCCTTGGGATGCCCATAGAGACAGTGAGCGGCGGTAAGCAGATGCCGCTTGGAAATAACCACTGCACCGCACCAATGACTTGAGATGCCACCACGACCACGTGTACGTATGGTGGCCTGCCAGGGATGACGTCCACGTTGCGCCACACTGCCCTGTATGACACGTTCCTCGGGATGGGCATACTCATCGGTTAGATCATCCTTAAAAATGCCACAACGTCTGGGGGAATGCAAGGACTTGCTGGAACGCTCCCACAAACCTATGTCCGACAGGGAAGGGGCTAGATTTGGGCTAGCTCCTTTTCTATCAACGGGTTGTAGACGCACCCTTTGCTGGCGTTGTTGACGTGGCGGTAATCCGGCTGTACAACGCAAGCCCACATCTTCGGTATGATTGCAATTATGTTCACCCCAATTCCAGTGATTGCACTTGTCTATGCTGGTTTCATTACCCAAGCATAAAACCTGATCCAACCATATGGGTCCACTTCCGGGGCCAAAAATGTTCTTTTCAATTTTCTAAAAAAATTTCCAAAATTAAAAACACTTTCGACTTAACCTCCTTATTAAAACCCACCGCTTGTCCATAGTACCCCAAAGAATTGCACGCTATTTGCGCTGACTTCAAGCTGAAATCATCATCGCACACACTACCCCATTCGCCATGATACTTGACCTCCAGTCGGCCCTCGCTAGAGCTGCGTCCTCCCTCCAAACGATATTCAATGGGCGCTTTGCATACCGCCTCGCTTTCATCCGATTTATCTGCACAATCCTCCGTGTGATCGCACACAAAGGCTGGCGGTATACATTCCTTGGAAGTGTGACATAGCCAATAGTTGTTGGGACACTTAAGCACTGGCACTTTGCAGATTACGCCCACCACCTCATCCACACCGCAATTGTGTATGCCCCAACCCTTGAATTCGCAATCCTTGAGTTTGGTCTCATTACCCTCACACTCCACTTTATCCATGGCATAGTTAAAGTCACGATCGGGTGGTGCATAATAAGAATTGCCACGCACTTCCTGGGCGCCCATTTTGTAGCCCAATTCACGACAGATGACATCGGCATCGCGCAAGCCAAACTTATCATCGCATACATAACCCCATTTTCCGTTGACTGGAAAAAAATAGTAAAATTGAAAGGAATAGAAAAGCGTTATCAGAACAAGCCTGTGGTTCCAAAAAAAAAGGTACTGATGAATAAACCACTCAAAAAACATTTGGGCTTGCTCGTAAATAGTTAGAAACCAGATCGATATAAAAAGCTTTAAAGTAATTTTAAGATAAGATATATTCAAGGAATCCCCCAATGCGACCTTTAATTAAGGTTGAGATTTATCAATCCAGCATTTTATATGATTCGCCGTCCCTTTGGAAGCCCTGATCTATTTGTTTGACAAGATATAATATCATGTATTTTTTCAATTTCAATTTTAAACGGTAGTTTGTAGTTATAGTGAAAGTAGAAATACATTTAGGAGCAGGGACCGGATATAACAGTTACTGGTAACAGGTAAAATAAAAGCAAACAATTAAATTGCAAATTTTATATAATAATGTTATGAATTAAGAATTATTAATCGATTTTTATTTTAAAAATCCGGAAATACCAATTTAAAAAAAAAAAGTCATCAATAAAAATTATTCATAGACATTTATTTTTTACGTCATAATATAAAAGTCATTTGCATATATCGCATTGAAGGAAAAGGTAAACATATTCTCGATCACAAAATTGATACTGTCCCTTTTAAGGACCTTACACAAAGTTCAAAAATGCCATTTTCATCTTCACGGATGGATCTAAACTGGATGGTCGGGTAGGAGGCGGAATCTTTAGTCCAGACCTCGACATTAAAAATTATTTTTGACTTCCAGACCATTGTAGGGTTTACCAAACGGAGGTTGTAGCCATCCAGGAGACCGCAAACCTTCTTGAAAACCTCTTGTTCAGAGAGACTAATGTAGTCATATTCTCAGATAGCCCAGCTGCTCTTAAAGCCCTTGACACTGTAACCTAGATGGCAACGGTATGGCCGACAACCTCGCTAGACTTGGTACCACTTACTTAAACTTACTTACTAAACATTGGGCTCTATCGATTACCCTTGTCGAGCTGATCAAGAATATCTTTACATTTTGGTCTTCAATGGCCCTTTCAATGTGATATATGCAAAAAACTTTTATGCAATGCCTTAAAAAATAAAAGTCTCAGAATAATTTTATAATTATAAATAAAAGTCATCTATAACTGTAACATGTGAAGAAAATTTATAAAATCAAAAATAATTGTTATGAGCAGGGTAATAAAATAAAAATAAAAAATAATTGGTATTTCCTAAATTTTAAAACAAAAATCAAATAATATTTGTTTTTTCTGAGTTTTATTATAAAACGCAAAATATAACTAGGAAATAATGACTTGTTTGATAAAACTTATAAATCCAACGGTTCCTGTTTAGGAGAACTGGAACAGACCTGTAATTTTGCTCTTGTAATGGTGAAACAGTGGTTTGAAAGGATGGACTACACAAGACAGAGGCGATGCTAATAAGCGAAAGGTCGTCGAGACGGCTACGATAAGGGTACGTGATGCCACTATTAGCTCCCAGTCATACATTAAGTACCTTAGGGTTATGATTAAACAGGACCAAAACAGTGTACACGACGCAACGATGCTCTACTGCCCCAATTTGGGCACAACGTACGAGGAGGAAACGCAGCGCAACGAATTTCCTTACTAAGAGTCATCGCAGCCAACGAGCGAAGTCTGCTGGGTAGACCTTTTGGACTCCCTATACCCTCCTAGGGAGGCTCCTAAAATAATCCCAAAGGTGCTTATCCGCCGGAGAAAAAGGCCTTTTTTAACAGATATGAAAAAGCGTTCCTCGGGGACTACTTAAAAGAGTGATTTCGGAGTCCCAGAATGCTCACTCGGATAATCCGCAAAGACTCCGAGCAGACTCCTCTATTCGCCTATGATTTTTAAAAAGGATTCCGTGATTCATCCTAAGATAATTCAGACGGAGTGTGTGTGGTCTGCTTTTGGGCTCCAATAATAATCCGAAGAGGAGGCCCTACAAAAAAAAATTAATAAATCTGACGGCTTGTCCCACACCAAAGTAGTGGCCATGCTTAACTTCTCTAAATCTCTTGGCTTGTGTACAGGTTTTGAAAGTAAAAAGATTTTTCCACCGGTTTGTAGCGAGATTCAGAGTCTCAGCTTTCAAACTCTTCTCTAAAAGAAACTCGATAGTGGTACCTAATCTGACCAGTTTTTCGCAGACTCGTTACCATTTATGTTCCGGAGTCCAGGCACCCATATCAGGTGTATACTAAAGTTTCGAGCAATCTAGTTCAGAGATAGACGACATTAAATGATTGTTTTGGCAAGCTATTCACAATGAAAACAAGACAACATAAGGGCCATGCGTCGAACAGTGTGAACTCAGCCTAAATGATAATGAAGCAAATTTCAATTTTTTACTAGCAGTATGAATTCGGCAAGCATCACACGTGTAAGAAAAAGCTAAAATCAACACGATCTATAGTGTACAACAGCAGGAACAACGAACTGTCGTACAAAGCATAAAGTTATTTGATTGTACAAGCAAATAATTCGACATGAAAGAGTGACGCGTTACACTATAATAAAAATCTTAAAAATCCACTTACCCTTCACCTCAATGCGTCCCATATTGGAGCTTTCGCCTCCCGTCAAACGCACCTGATAGCCCAAATGCTCACACTGTTTCTCATCCAGACGATTGCCACAGTTGTTGACGCCATCGCAGACCTCCTCTCGTTTAACGCATTTCTCATTACCGCAATCAAACTCACAGGATTCATCGAAATTGCTACGAAAAACTAACTTGGGTGTGGTGGCTTCAGCATTGGGATTAGGCAGATATTCTTCGTCGGGTTCACGTCGAAAAGGATTGGGCAAATTGGGATGTTGGCTATGGTAGTAGGGACTGTGTTCATGTTGGTGATGCATATGCATATGATGATGGTGATGTGGTTTCCCAAACGGATCGGGTAAATTTGGATGACGTCGGTGAAAGTCACGATTGTGACCGGACGTGTGCCAATTCTGGGTAGTTGTATCAATATCCACCCTACGTGTACCCCGATGAAAATCAGTCGTTTCGTCAGCGGAAGCGCGTGTGGTGGGGTTAAGGGTCTGTTCGGTGCGCGATGATTCCCAAGCATCTGGAACAACAGAGTCAGTGTCAGTGGGGTCCAGGCTTTCCTGTTCACCGGCTGAAATCAGTTCGACGTCATCGTTGGGATTCGGTTTGGGTGTGGTGGTAGTGGAAGTGGAAGTGGGTGGTTTACTTATGACTGAAACTATGGCGGAGGCAGTTTGTTTGGCCAGCTGCTCGGGTGCATTGCCACTGTGATTGAAATAGGGACGCAGCATGAGACGCAAGGCCTCATTCATGGCCAGCTGGGAGCTTGAATCTGCCTTGGAGGGATTATAAAACTGATGATTGAAAGGAGGAGGGGAAGGTGGATTTAGATGCGGTGGCTTAACTGTGGTGCTTTCAAATGCCAAAGCAAATTCATCATCTTCATCATATTGATCTTCCTCGGTGGGAGGATTAAAGGGATCGTCTTGGGGTTGACGTGTGGGGGAGGAGTTGGTACCTTTTGCCAGGAACTGTTGTGTGAGTGGGCTACACCCGCATAGCCGGGACTATAGTGAGGCTGATTGAGGGTCTGAGGAGGTTTGGGGTCATTGGTGGTATCTTGTGTGGGAGGCAGTAAGCCACCATACAGATTAGATTCATTTGTTACCGGCGGAAGGCCATAGGTGGGTCTATGATTGGGTTGGACTGAATCGATTTCGTCCTTGGGGTGGGGAGAGAAGCTACTAACGGGCTGCTGATGTGACCCACTGGGCAATTGATCCTGAGGATAGCTAGCTGGTAACTGTGGTGGGTGGTTTAAGTCACGAGTTGGTGGCCTTTCTGGGTTGGAGTTTGGAGGTTGAAGAGGTGGCTGTCTTCCAGTTCTGGAATCTTGAGGCTGATAGTCTAAGTCAAGAGGTTGTTGCCCTCCAGTTGAGGGTTTCTGAGGCTGATAGTCACGAGTGGGTTGTCTTCCAGTTGAGGGATTCTGAGGCTGATAGTCTAAGTCACGATTTGGGGACCTTCTAGGGGTGGAGTCCTGAGGCTCATAGTCTAAGTCAAGAGGTTGTTGCCCTCCAGTCAGGGGATTCTGAGGCTGATAGTCTAAGTCACGAGTGGGAGGCCTTCCTGGGTTAGGGTTCTGAGGCTGAGAGCCTCGAGTTGGTTGTCTTCCTGGTAAGGGATTCTGAGGCCGATAGTCTAAGTCACGATTAGGTGAACTTCCAGGAGTGGAATCCCGAGTTCCATAGTCTAAGTCAAGAGGTTGTTGCCCTCCAGTTGAGGGTTTCTGAGGCTGATAGTCTAAGTCACGAGTAGGAGGCCTTACTGGATTGGGGTTCTGAGGCTGATAGTCATGAGTAGGAGGCCTTCCTGAATAGGGGTTCTGAGGCTGATAGTCATGAGTGGGTTGTCTACCACTTGAGGGACTCTGAGGCTGATAGTCTAGGTCAAGAGGTTGTTGTCCCACATTAGGCTCAAACTGTTCAGTTGGATTATAGTCTAGATCAAGTGGTTGCTGTCCACCTAGAGGAGCTAGCGGTACTAAAGGTTGTGAGTAAGTAGGTCTGGGTTGCCATTGATTTGTCCTTGGTGAACCATAATTAATCTGGCGAGGAGTAACCGCTTCCTGCTCCTGCTCTTCCTCTTCAACGGGTTGAGCATAGTAAACTCGACTCGTGCTACTTGACATGGGTGCCAAAGGTGTCTTATAGCTGGGATAATTACGATTGGGCTGTAGAGATCCTTCCACATAAATGACTCTTTGGGTGGGAGCATGTTGTGTATAAGAGCTGCCCTGACCAGACCAGCCCTGGTCCGGCTCCCGAAAGCCTATGCCTGCCGGACGTTGCATATTCATATTGCTCCAGCGATCTTCATTTCCATAAGCCTTAGACTGGCGATTATCTAAAAAAAGGAAAAGATTTCACTTTAAAATTTAAGTTAAACTCCTCCCTTAAACTAGGTTAGTAACCATGGCTCATATAATCGCAGCGATCATGTCTGGCCACCCGCTCGCTTGGCGCACACTGTCTACGCGATATGCTGAAAATATGCCCACTTGGACAATCAGAGATAATGGTTAAGCGCTTTGCCGATTGACAACTCAGAAATTTGCTAGCCTCCCAGGGATGTGGTATGCTGCCACTTAAGCCCAAGGGACAGATTATAACAGCTCCGGGTTCTTGCACTTGTTGCCACCATTCGTACACAATTTGCAATTCCTGGCTTGTGTAGAGACGATCTCGACTTTGTACTTGCTGTTCCGGCTGGCAGTGACGTTGAGAGAGACTAAAATGCTGGCCAGTTGGACAGTTGAGCAGTTGCATGCCACTCGCCCCGCAGCTCAGAAATTTGGTACAGTCAAATGGATAGACATAGTAACCAGTAGCTTCACGTGGACAGGTTACAACTGCAAGAAGAAAGAAGAGTTAACACAGACCAACTTGATGAGGTTGGAGGTCCTTTTGATTAATTTTGGTAAACTGTTTGCCAAGCTGGTCTCGATTTTGCTGCGTCATTTCGATAAAATTTAGAAAATAATATTGCTTCCTGAAGTGAATCGCTTCAAGAAATATTAAGTAACATCTGGGAAAATACACATAACCAGATTATACTAAAACCATGTCAATCTGCTGGAAAGTTAATTTATAAGAATTTGTTACATAACCTGTTTAACTATTTTGTGTTCCTCTAGGTGTCTCTTCAGCAGGTAGTTAATGAAGTAAAAGTGAAAAGACTTTCTAGACAACTGCACTATTTTATAAAATACGCTTACTGCTCTTCTCACGAATATTAATTCTAAATTAAGAATCCGTAAAAGGGACAAAATTTGCAGAACAAAAAAAAAAACTTTGAAATGCAACAAACCAAATTCCTGTTTTTTGGGCCAAAAACCGTATATAAGTAAAAAAGTAGATTAACCTTTAATATTTTCGAATCGAACAACCAAACATGATTTCGGGTCAGTAACCTGTTATTTTGAAAATTTTGGGAAGCACAATCCCAGAATTCTTGTATCCATTTGAAAAGCCTCATTTTGGTTCAAGTATGATCAGCTACTAAAAATCTTATCCAATAATTTCGGATTGATAAGTTCGTATCCTTTCGTATTTGATGTTGACAAAATCAGGGATCGACCTACTTTTGACTTCGTTTAGAATTCATTTTCATTTGGATATCTCGGAATCAATGGAATTAAATGCTTTTATTTTAAAAAACTTTGGTGAGCGTTAATATTGTGAAGATAACTTTATATATCGGCATTTTTATATTTTTAAAAGCTCAAAATTATTTTTAATTATACACAAAAATAAAATAGCACATAGCACAAGGTATAATGTTGATGGAAATGGTGAGAGTGCTCCTTGAGGAGGAGCAAATGATACAATTTGTCAAAGCCAGAAGTGAGCCGACCGTGTAGGCTTCTATATCAAGGAGGGGCGGGTACGTTGCCGATAAAACATCTAAAACGGAATTGGTAATCGTGTTCATGTTTTTGTTGTGTCGTTAGGTGTTAATAGCAGGGACTGGATATAACAGTTACTGGTAACAGTTAATATAGAAATTAACAGTTATATTGCAATTTTTATATAAAAGTTTTATATTAAGAATAATTTTTCGATTTTTATTTTACAAATTCCGAAAATACCAATTATTTTATGATTTTTATTTTATTACTCTGATCATAACAGTTATTTTTGATTTTATAAATTTTTTTTACATGATAACAGTAATTGATGACTTTTTTAAATAAAAGTCATCAATAAAAATTATTCAAAGACTTTTTTTTTTAAAGTCATAGCATAAAAGTCAATTGCATATATCGTAATAATAAAGCCATTGAGGAAAAACTTGTAAACATAATCTTAATCAGCTTGACTAGTTCGAGTAACATCAAATTAAAATTTTATTTATTATTTAATTTTATTAGTAAAATCTTTTGCAAGGATTCGGAAGACAAATTATATCTCAAGTGTGTCAATACCAATTTTAGTGCAGAAAATCCTCTCTCTACACTTACTTGAGTAGCGGGCACGCTGTTGACAACCTTTGTCAGTTGATACAAATGGGAAAGAGCAAATTTTTTTTCTTCCCAATATTTCATTAAGTCGATGTCTATGTCAATTGGCTTAAAAACAATTACGAAGTGGGTCGTTTACTCTTGCCGAGTGATCAAGTATATGTTTACGATTTGGTCCTCAATGGCTCTATCATTGCGATATATGCAAATGACTTTTATGCTATGACTTTTAAAATAAAAGTCTTTGAATAATTTTATTGATGACTTTTATTTAAAAAAGTCATCAATAACTGTTATCATGTAAAAAAATTTATAAAAATCAAAAATAACTGTTTTGATCAGAGTAATAAAATAAAATCATAAAATAATTGGTATTTCCGGAGTTTTAAAATAAAAATCCAAAAATAATTGTAATTTCCCAAGTTTTATTATAAAACGCAAAATATAACTGTTAAATAATGACTTTTTTGATAAAACTTATAACTGTTACGGTCCCTGGTTAATAGATATGCCTGAATGAATATTAATTCACGTAAAATTAACAAAATAAAAAAGAGTTAGCAATTTTCATTAGGATGCTCTTAGAATAAAAGTTATTCTTTTTAATTAGATCTACAGACGGTTTTTTAAGTTTCATTTCATACATTGCATTTAGTTATCGAGATTGGAGGTTTCTGGCGATGAATGTTTTTAAAAGGCATTAGAGGGCGTTTTTGCGTGATCATATGGTCACACTAGAGGATTCAGATTAGATCCCACCTGAAGATGACATGTATCAGTGCCGTAGCAATATTTTTGACTTTCTCAATGCTTTTCTATTTTTCCAATTTATTTAGATTGGAATTATTTCACGAAAATCCTTAAATACTGAAGCCTTAATCTTTCTCACGTATGGATCTATACTATGGACTCTATGGTACGTCAAAGGTTATCGACGACGTTGTTCATATAAAACATCTCCAAAAACTCTATTGGCACATCGTCACGAAACTTTTTCATCTTTAACTTGATTGATTAATAAGCTTCTGTGGGAAGTATACTTTCTGAAAATGCCCACAATCTAAGCTTCTTCGAGCACCATCAAGTTACGGTCATTCAATACCATTTTAGGAACTTCAATGTTCATCTTAGCAGCTTTTACGTCTCCGTCTGGCACCCAATATTTTAGCGTTAAAAGTAAAGGAGCAGTTTCTGTTAAAGTAGAAACATCTTTTTATAGGTTAAGCCCACTTACATAATTTGATAAATTCAAATTTCCACACACTTACAAGCTTGGTAGCCCTGTTCGCCCATCATTTCCTGATGATAGCTGCTGCTAGCATAAAGAGATGCGATCCTCCCGGGATACTTGCTGCTCGATCAAGCAATATTTTTGCGAAATACTAAAAACATATCCAGGCAGGCAATTTGTGACAATGGTTTGACCTTCCAAGCAAAAACATAGCTGGTGGGTTGAAAGGGATGAGGAAAGAGGCCATACACAGTCGAAGGGCACTCAAGGCGGTAGGAGGAGGAGAAGGAGGCAGAGTTTTCGCTAGTGCCAGTGTAATGGGTTGTTTCGCCGTTGTAAGTTCCAGTGTTTCGGTTTATTCCGGTAAAGTAACCCGAGTTTCTGCCGCTGGAGTCCGCACTTTGAGCTAATCCCGTAGAATAGCCAGAGTTTCCCTGGCTTGAGTAGACAGAGTTGGGGGTTAATCCCCGGAAAAGTCCACATTTCTGCTAGGTCCTGTGTATTGACCCGAGTTTCTGTTGCTGCAATCCACCTGATCCGCATGATCACACACTTTGCTCACACTATTCCAGGCGGTACCAGGTCCGCAGCTTTGAACAAAAGTCTGACCATTGGCACAGTTTAGGAACTTCGAGCAGTCAAAGGGATGTGGTTGCAAACCAGTTATACCCGGTGGACAGGTGGCTTCCTCATGAGAATTCCAGTTAGTGTCCCGAGAACCAGCCGTAGAATAGCCACGATCACTGCTTAAGGAGCCCGTAGCATAGCCAGAGTTTCCAGGTGTACCGCTTGAGGATCCAGAATTTTGGTTCAATCCCGTCGAATAGCCATTGTGTCTTTGTCTTCCTTGCATATTTTCCCAGCTCTCCTCAGACATTTCATGTTGCGTTTCAGTTAGATACTCCACACGATCATTGGACGCCAATTGATCCCGGGCCACGCAACATTGCTGCGATATGCTAAAAACCTTTCCCTGCTCACAGCTAGCCACGGACGTTTGTTCATCTCGACATATCAAATATTTGGTACAGTCAAACGGATGCAGATAATAACCCTGAGCAGACTTGGGACAAGTGACTGTGGTTAGATCCAACATATGATCAGCTGCAAAGGTGTGATCAGGAAATCAGTTGACAGTCAAAGGGAAATCTCTTAAGGATTAGCTTACTAGAAATTTGTACACTTATGTAGGCATAGTCCAAATAATCATGGGCAGAGAGCAACTGACGTTGCATACACTTGCGTTGCGACAGACTGTATACATGGCCGTTTGGACAAGATTCCACCTGGAGTAGTCCATTTTGGCATATGACAAAGTAACCGCTATGAAAGGGATACGCATAGTTGCCATGTAGACTGCGCGGACAGGAAGTAAGTGAGGACTGAAACATCTGACTATCCACATAGCTATAGCTAGTCTGTGTACGTAACTCCTCCAGAAATTTGACCCTATCACCAGGGGTTAGCTGGCGACTCGGTCGACAAGCATGTTGAGATAAACTGAAAGCCATTTGCGGCTCACAGCTGAGTATGGTCAGTTGGCCGGCAGAGCAGCGTATATATTTGCCCGCATCAAAGGGATATAGATGCAGGCCATCGGTACCCTCGGGACAGGCGGTTAGTATCAGAGCTGGGAGTACAATTAGTTAGTTTTTTTTAAGGGAAGGCGGGTTCATCATTTATAACCAGAAAATTAATTTTCTATTTTTCCGAAAAAGTTAGGCTAAAAAAATGTAAATAGACTAGGAAATTCATTTACCTAAGTGGAAAGTGGGTAAGCGGATCGTTGTATATTTCAGTCGCTGTCTAAAAGTAGGCAACATTTATTCACTTAATATCCACCTAGATTCCAGAAACCGGAACATAAGAAAACGGACTTAAAATTACATATTGATATACAAAACGAGCAAGCAAAGCTAACTTCGATCGTGACAAAGTTTTGATTCGCTGATTTAACCTATAGAATATACTAATTTATACCCGCGGCTTCGCTCGCACTTGTGTAAAAAACTAAGTATTTGAGCATGAATTCCGGGTTATTTTAAAATTGGAAAATCCCGTTGGTAACTTTTTGTTATTTAGAGCTCAAAAGCTAATCTCTACATCAAAGCTAATCTAATGAAAATGAATAGAGTTTCATTCATAAATTTTCCGCCTATTTTCCGACTTTAGGGGTAGATTTCAAAATGATTTTGAGTCCAATCAAATTAAAAATCAAATTTTTTTAATCTTTTTCTCCAGTTTTCCGGACTTTACAAATTTTGAAAGTCCCGATAGTAATACTTTGATATCACTAGTTTACAGCGAAAAAGACCCATTGAAGCCATTGAGCCAAAATTGATTTCCTAAAATCTGTAAATGGTTGAAAATCAAAATCAAAAAATTGTTTTTTCTTTTAAACTCACGAATTGTACTTTTACCAAGAAAATAAGGTATTGATGAAGAAAATCTGTGGATAAATAGCGAAAGTGTGAGCAATTTTGTGAAAATACTAAGAGTCAAATTTGAAATTGTTTATTAAAAAAATTTTTTTTAGTTCGCTTTTTCCTCAATCTACGAGTTCCAATAGTAGCCAAATCACAGAAAAAAAAATTAAGAGAAGTGCCAAAAACGATGAAAAAAAAAAATATTTTCTAATAATACATAAATAATATGTATATATATATATACATAATATAATACTAAAAATAATACATAAAAACACTGAAATTGGACTGTTAGTACTTGTACTCAATTGCTCACAACTCTTTTAATTATCCATAGATATTCTTTATCAATACCTTATTTTCTTTGTAGAAGTGCTATTCATAAGAACAAAAGAAAAAAACAATTTATTTTTATCAGTTTCAACCTTTTTACAGATTTTAGGAAATAAAATTTTACACGATTTTGAGAAAAAAATCGATTTTTTTTGAAATATATTTGATTGTAGCATTTAAACTACTAAACCGATTGGAAAATGATCTTCAACAAGATTATTAAACATTGCATCCCCTTTAGAATTAACCCTTGCTAGACGATATCTAAAGTTTCTAACTCGAGATATGTCATTAAATGTAAGGGTACCTACCGAAAAAACGAAAAAAAATTCTAACTCAAAAACGTATCCTTACAAAATTTTTGAATTTCATTTTTTGAGTTCAGCATTCTAAACTTCATAAGAAAAAAAATAACAGCTTCAATGGGTATTTAATTTTTTTTATTTTTGTAAACTAGTGTATTTAAAGCTTTAAAAAAAAAATTCTGAGCTCATATTATTTCTTAATATTTTCAAAAATTTCAATTTTTTTATGTGCAGCTTGAAATATGGGTGAATTTTCCAACAAAAGTCAATAAAATTTTATGGAAATTTCCAGATAGAGCTTTCAAAAAGAATATGGGACCGATCGAATGGAGGACAAAATTTGTTTTTCAATAATTTTTTTTCCAAATGTGATGTGTATGTTTGGAGTTGTCTGGATGAAAAACAAAAAATCTTCAAAAAATAGTTTTCAGACCATTTTCGTATTATTGGGGGATGATTTTTGAAAATTTGATCTCAAAAAGTACCCTATTCCCATACGATTTGGGTCGTTTTAGGGTCGAAATCGATAGGTAGAACAAATGGGACTTACTCCATATTTGGGAATGATTAGCTTAAGAAATAAGTTTGGAACTAATCGCTAAACCCATTTTACACACATGGGGGTGTATTGGGTTAATTTTCCGGAAAACTGGTATGCAGTTATTGATGAATTTTTATTTCGATTTTTTTAAAATTAGCTTGGAGCTGATCAGATGATTAACAAAAAAGTTTCATACAACAGTTTTCTGTGAGTTTTCCACATTTCCCGGCGGAATTTTCCAAAACCCCCAGTACCACTGGAGAAACTACAGTAAAAATCATATCCTAACGGGGCGTGGACGGTCACAATCAGCGTCGAGTTTGAACTCTTATATATATATACTTGCATATAATCCGGCGGGCTTCGCTTCGCCAACATCAGTATAGCCGCCAAAATGATGAAAAAAAACGTTTGGCAATGATCCCACCCCCGCCCCAATTTTCCGACCTTCAGAAATGAGAATTATTTTCCACCTATTTGGCCCGTTAAGCGTACAAACCCTGAAAGTAATCCCGGCACCCATTATCCGACCTTGAGGGTGAGTATGCGCAAAGCTAAAAACTTTATCCTATTTAATTGGCCCATAGAGCTTTCAAACCAAATTTAATACATATCGGCTAAAAACCCACTCCGACCTTTGCAGTGAACTGTCCGAAATACAAAAACATGTGTTTCCATTTATTCTGACCCTAGAGCTTACAAAACGAATTTTATTCAGAAATTGTCACTGAACCGAAATACGCCCACCATTATTCTTGCCTGTGGGCGGAAATTCCACCACCGAGATATCAAATGCCTAATTATTATCTATAATGTGTTCACAAACCGATTTTGAAGCCAATCGGATTAAAAATAGGTTTTACCATATAGAATTTTCCGGGAATTTCCCGACTTTTCGTGCGGATTTTCCAACATTGGAAAATCTCATGTCTAATTATTTTGCATACTATCCCTACAAACCGAGTTTGAAGTCAATCGGATGAAAAATAGTGTTTTCCATATAGAATTTTCCGGCCATTTCCCTTGTGGGTGGATTTTCCACAATCGAAATATCACATGTCTAATTATTTTGCATACTATGCTTGCAAACCGAGTTTGAAGTCAATCGGATGAAAAATAAACTTTTCCATATAGAATTTTCCGGGAATTTCCCGACTTTTCGGGCAGATTTTCCAACATTGGAAAATCTCATGTCTAAATATTTTGCATACTACCCTTAAAAACCGAGTTTGAAGCCAATCGGATGAAAAATAGTTTTTTCAATATAGAATTTTCCGGCATTTGGGGAATTTTCCACAATCGAAAATCACATGCTAAATATTTTGCATACTATCTCAAACCGAGTTTGAAGTCAATCGGATGAAAAATAAACTTTTCCATATAAATTTTCCGGAATTTCCCGCAAAGAAAATCTCATGTCTAAATATTTTGCATACTACCCTTAAAAACCGAGTTTGAAGCCAATCGGATGAAAAATAGTTTTTTTCATATAGAATTTTCCGGGAATTTCCCAACCTTTCGGGCGGATTTTCCAACATTGGAAAATCTCATGTCTAAATATTTTCCATACTATCCTTACAAACCGAGTTTGAAGCCAATCGGATGAAAAATAGTTTTTTTCATATAGAATTTTCCGGGAATTTCCCAACCTTTCGGGCGGATTTTCCAACATTGGAAAATCTCATGTCAAATTATTTTGCATACTATCCTTACAAACCGAGTTTGAAGTCAATGGGATGAAAAATAGTTTTTCCAAGAAGAATTTTCCGGCCATTTTCCTTGTGGGCGGATTTTACGAAATCTGGGAAACAGGTGTCGAATTATTTCGCTTACTTTACTTACAAACCAAATTTCAAGTCAATTGGATGAAAAACAAAATTTTCTCCATAGTAGCTTTTCCGGGAGTTTTTCGATTTCTAAATTTTAGTTAAATTTTCGGAAATTTTAGAAAACTAATTTTCTGGATATCAACTGACTTACAATACTCATGGCTAATTTCCGATACAATATAGGCCACATAATCGCTGTAGATCAACTGCATCTTTGGCTCACAATAACCCTTTGAGATGCTAAACACATTATTGGCTATGCAACTCTGTACAGCCGTTTTGCCAGCCTTGCAATTGAGGAACATGGTCTGATCAAAGGGATGGGCAAACAGGCCGACCACACCAGCCGGACACAGCAGATCGCTTAAATGCAGCTCCGTCGGGGCTAAATTGAGGCTTTAAAAATTAAGATTTATGCACCAAAAAAAAAAAGCCCAAAAAGCAAAGCAAAAGCATGAAACGCCACATGAAAGCCAAAATCCCCAAAAAATGGTAAAGCAAATGAACACCAAGCGAGAGCGAGAGAGCAAAACCTAAAATAATAATTGAAAATTTCCACTTACAGGACAACTGATAACGGGAATTGGCTGAAAAAACACATACCAAGCGTTGGCCATCAAATATCTGACCCGTGGAGCATTGCTCCACCTGTGGCTGGACACCAATGCCACATCTCAGATATTTGCTCAAATCTTGGGGATGTGGATGAAGGCCACGCCAACCAGCCGGACAGCTAAGATCATGAGTATAAATTTCAGCATGGCCTAATCCCAAATGTTAGTATATTTTGGAAAAATGTAATTGAAATATTAAGCATACGTACCGTTAGCCGAGTCTGGGCCACAATTCACCTTGCCCTTGTAGTCACATATCAATTGACTGGGACTAAATGCGGTGCCGGGTCCACAGCTCTGCACAAAGGTCTGACCATGGGCACAATTTAGAAATTTTGTACAATCCTCCGGATGCGGACGCAAACCACTAAAACCAGGCGGACACTGGGCATGTGTCTCCACTTGTCGCAAAGGCGACGAACGACTGGCTTGGGATTGAGGTTGCGGTCCGCAAGTCACCTTGCCAATTGTATTACATTTCAGGGTTCTAGAATCGAATAGAGTGCCCGGTGTGCAAGTCTGTATGGTGGGTTGTCCCTGAAAGCACATGACAAAACGATGACAGTCATGCGGATAGGGCACAGTTCCCGTAAATCCAGGTGGGCAAGCCGATTCCCGCTGATAAATGGGCTGCTCTTGGCCAGCTTCGCTTTGCGTAGCTACAGATAACCCAGCTTGTCCCGATTGCCCCTCATGGTAGCCGCCAGTTTGATGATAAGCATTCGCTTCTAGACGCTGTCAAAGAGGCAACATATGAGTAAGAACAACAACGTATAGGGGGAAAAAAACAATTGAAATGTTCCACAAGTAAACGTAATTCCATGGAATTGCATTTTGTAATTAAGTTCAATTGAAGAAGAATCCATAAGAGGTACGACATATGTGAGACAGTGAATAATATTGCCATTTTAAAGGTTATTCCTATGAGAAAACTTAAACCGAACTTTTTAAAAAGAAACCCAAAAGAACTGCGTCTCTGACTTTTACCTTCACTGTTCCAAAAAATTCCAAAAAACATAACAGATAATTATGAAAACAAATCAATCGAAAATACAACAATCGAAGTTTGGAGAACCTTATTTTTAGTTTTTTCTGTTCGTTTCGTATAACAGCCAAAAATTGTGCTGCGAAAATGTATATATACTTTTTGGAAAGATTGGAAGCTTTACTTTAAGACTACGTTCCAAGAAATATTTATTTAAAGCAGGGATTAATCCCGAAATGAATATCGGTTCCGGTACGTACCGAAATGAAAATATCGGTTAAAGGTTCTATTTCGGTTTTCAAGATTTTTATTTCGGTATACCAGTACGTACCGGTACAAGTATAATTTTTTTTATGTTCAAAAATTAAAATTGTTTCACAATATCCAAAACGAGAAGGCAAAGCTAACTTCGACTGTGCCGAAGTTTTAATACACTTGAAAAACTTTACTCCAACTGATTTAACTGGAAAAATATATATAGGATATAGATATCAAATATTTAAAATTTTTAAATCATTGATAATAAAAATTTGATACCATAAAAAAAAACTTTTCTTAGTAAAACACATTTTCGGACCGATCGGTCCTATGGCAGCTATATGCTATAGTCATCCGATTTTGATAATTTTTTTCAAAATTATGTGAAAGCATATAAAACTAACATATACCAAGATTGGGGACGCTACGATAAAAACAAAAAAGTTTTTCTCACTAGAACTTGATTTTTGAACGATCGTTTCTATGGCAGCTATATGCTATAGTGATCCGATTTTGATACTTTTTCCAGAATTATGTGAAATCATATAAAACTATCATATACCAAGATTAGTGACGCTACAATGGAAAACAATAAAGTTTTTTCTCACTAAAATATTTTTTCCGACCGATCGTTCCTATGGCAGCTATATGATATAGTCATCCGATTTTGATAAATTTTTTCGAAATTGTGTGGAATCATATAAAACTAATATATACTACGATTGGTGACGCTACGGTGAAAAACAAAAAAGTTTTTCCCACTAGAACTTTTTTTGACTGACCCTTACTATGGCAGCTATATGATATAGTCATCCGATTTTGATAAATTTTTCCACAATTATGTGGAAGCATATAAAACTAACATACACCAAGATTTGTGCCGCTACGATGGAAAACAATAAAGTTTTTCTAACTAGAACTTGTTTTTACCGATGATTTCTATGGCAGCTATATGATATAGTCATCCGATCCGGCCGGTTCCGACATATTAGTTGCGTGCGGTAAAAAGAAGACTCTGTGCAAAATTTCAGCTCGATAGCTTTAAAACTGAGGGACTAGTTCGCGTAGAAACAGACAGACGGACAGACGGACGGACGGACAGACGGAATTGAACTCAGCTCGTCGTCCTGACTGAAAATATATATAGTTTAAGGGGTCGGAAATAAATATTTCTATGCGTTACAAACTTCTGGGCAAAATTAATATACACTTTTCAAGTGTATAACAATCGAAGTTTGGAGAATCTTATTTTTAGTTTTTTCTGTTCGTTTTTGCTTGGTAGTAAAGACTTGAAAGTAAAACGGGATTTACACGATGAATTAATATTTTTTTTGATGTGAAACATCTTTAATTTCGGTACGATGATTTTCATAAAATCTTTTTATAGTAGGGGTAAAATTCATTTTGGAAAACGCATAACGCATAACGATTAACGCCTAACGCATATCGCATAACGCATATTGCATATTGCATATTGTTCACTGGTATACACCAAGCAATGGCCTGGCCAACCGTAACTACTTGCCCATGGCTACTTGACCATGGCCATTTGTCAATGGACACTGACCATACGCAATCTGGAAAAGCAATGTTGGAGCGCAAGCAATCGCCTGGCCAATTGTGCCATTTAATTAAATTTGGTAGTAGTAGTAGTTTAGCACAGCAGAGGAATCTGGGATCAGGGATCTGGGATCTTGGATCAGGAATTTGGGATGAGGGATCTGGGATTAGGGATTTGGAATGGGGGATCAGGGGTCTGGGATCAGGGATCTGGGCTCACGGATCTGGGCTCACGGATCTGGGATCAGGGATCTGGGATCAGGGATCTGGGATTAGGGACTTGGAATGGGGGATCAGGGGTCTGGGATCAGGGATGGGTGATCTGATCTGGGATTGGGGGTCTGGGATTAGGGATCAGAGATGTGGGATCAGGGATTTGTGACCAGGGATCTGGGACCAGGGATCTGGGACCTGGGATCAGAAACCAGCGATGGGGCAATTTGGATTTGGGGATTTGGGATGTGGGATCAGGGATCTGGGATCTGGGATCAAGGAATAGGGATGAGGGATCTGTGATTCAGGATGGGGGATCAGGGGTCTCGGATCAGAGATGGGGGATCTGGGCTCCCGGATCTGGGATCGGGGGTCTGGGATTAGGGATTAGGGATCAGAGATGTGGGATCAGGGATTTGGGATCAGGGATCTGGGATCACGGATTAGGGATGTGGGATTAGGGATTGGTTTTGAGGGATCCGGGATCTGGGCTCACGGATCTAGTATCTGGGGTCTGGGATTAGGGATCAGAGATGTGGGATCAGGGATTTGGGATCTGGGATCAGGGACCAGGGATGGGGCAAATGGGATTAGGGATGGGGGATCAGGGATCTGGGATCAAGGATTAGGGATGTGGGATTAGGGATTTGGGATGGGAGATCAGGGGTCTGGGATGGGGGATTTGGGATCTGGGCTCACGGATCTGGGATCAGGGATCTGGGCTCACGGATCTGGGATCTGGGATCGGGGATCTGGGATCGGGGGTCTGGGATCGGGGGTCTGGGATTAGGGATCAGAGATGTGGGATCAGGGATTTGGGATCAGGGATCTGGGACGAGGAATCAGGGATCTGGGACGAGGGATCAGGGATCTAGGATCAGGGATGGAGCAACTGGGATTTGCGATGGGGGATCAGGGATCTGGGATCAAGGATTAGGGATCTGGGATGGGGGATCAGGGATTTGGGATCAGGGATCTGGGACCAGGGATGAGGCAACTGGGATTTGGGATGGGGGATCGGGGATCTGGGATCAAGGAATAGGGATAAGGGATTCGGGATGGGGGATCAGGGGTCTGGGATTTGGGATCAGGGATGGGGGATCTGGGCTCACGGATCTGGGATCAGGGATCTGGGCTCACGGATCTGGGATCGGGGGCTGGGATTAGGGATCAGAGGAGTGGGATCTGGGGTTAGGGATCTGGGACCAGAGATCAGGGATCTGGTATCTGGGATTTCGTATGGGGGCTCAGGGATCGGGCGTCTGGTATCTGGGGTCAGGGATCTGGGACAATGCTTCCAACTCTGTTTTCCAAGCTAGCCGTTGGCGTTTCCCCACGGTATATATAAACTATTTCAATAAACATGTTTCACATCAAAGCCTCGTGAGTGTTAACCACACTCACACCTTTTTATGTGAAACATCTTTAATTTCTAGTATGGGTAAAATTCAATTTGAAAATAACGCATAACGCATAACGTAGTAGTTTAGCACAGGACAGAGATGGGGGATCTGCGATCTGGGATCTCGGATCAGAGATCTGGGATCAGGAACTTGGGATGGGGGCTTTGGGATGGGGGATCTGGGATCAGGGGTCTAAGACTTGGAATGGGGGATCTGGGGTTTGGGATCTAGGATCAGGGATCTGGGATCATGAATCTGGGATCAGGGACAAGGGAGCTGGGATTTGGGCTCTGGGATCTGGAATCAGGGATCTGGGATCGGGGAACTAGGATCAGGGATCTGAGAATAGGGATCAGGAACAAGAGAAAAAGGATCTTGAATTTGGGCTCTGGGATCTGGGATTGGGGGACTGAGATGAGGGATCAGAGATCTGGCATCATGGATCTGGGATCATGGATCTGGATTAGGAATTTGGGATGGGAGATCTGGGATTAGGGACAAGGGATCCTAGATTTGGGCTCTGGGATCTGGATCTAAAATCTCGAATCTGGATCAGGGATTTGGGATGGGGGATCTGGGATTTGTGATCGGAACGATCGGTCCAAAAACTAGTTCTATTGAGAAAAACTTTTTTGTTTTCCATCGTAGCGTCACCAATCGTGGTATATATTAGTTTCACATGCTTCCACATAGTTCTGGACAAATTTATCAAAATCGGTTGACTATAGCATATAGCTGCCCTAGGAACGATTGGTCCAAAAACTAGTTTTAGTGGGAAAAACTTTTTTGATTTTTAACTTAACGTCGCCAATCGTGGTATATATTAGTTTTAAATGCTTCCACATAATTCTGGACAAATTTATCAAAATCGAATCACTATAGCATATAGCTGCCATATAAACGGTTGGTCAAAAAACTAGTTTTAGTGAGAAAAACTTTTTTGTTGTCCATCGTAGCGCCACCAATCTTGGTATATACTAGTTTTATATGCTCCCACACAATTCAGGAAAATTTTTTTCAAATCGAATGACAATAACATATAGCTGCCATAGGAACGATCGGTCCAAAATCTAATTCTAGTGAGAAAAACTTTTTTGTTTTCCATCGTAGAGTTACCAATCGTGGTATATATTAGTTTTATATGCTTCCACATAATTCTAGAAAAATTTATCAAAATCGGATGACTATAGCCTATAGCTGTCATATAAACGGTGGGTCAAAAATCGAATTCTTGTAAGAAAAACTTTTTTGTTTTCCATCGTAGCGTCGCCAATCGTGGTCTATATTAGTTTTGAATGATTTTACATAATTCTGGAAAAATTTATAAAAATCGGATGACTATAGCATATAGCTGCCCTAGGAACGATTGATCCAAAAACTAGTTCTAGTGAGAAAAACTTTTTTGTTTTATATTCTAGTGCTACCAATTGTGGTATATATTAATTTTATATGTTTCCACATAATTCTGGAAAAACTTATCAAAATCGGAGCTTCTATCATTAACGACGGTCAAAAATAGTTCTAGTGAGAAAAACTTTTTTGTTTTTAAACTTAACGTCGCCAATCGTGTTATATATTTGTTTTATAAGATTTTACATAGTTCTGGACAAATTTATCAAAATCGGATTCTAAAATCAATTTCATTTTAATCAAAATATTAAATATTTCAACTCAATCTTTCTGGTTTAAAAAATTAATTTTTCTAGATTTTAAAAATAAATCAAAGAGTTTGATATAATATTATACTAACATTCAGAACAGCGAACACCAGCCACAGGCACAAAAGTCGCTGGGACATTTTGAATACCAAGTTTTTTTATATAATTTTAAAATTGTATCATATATATATATTTTATTTATAATACACTGATAACGTAACGTTTCCGTAAGTAAGTATCTCGCACTTGAATTTCAATTTAAGTTGTTGTCCCGCTCAAATCCACGACTCGACTGACTGACTCGGCGTGCACACACAGCTCAAATTCAATTGGCATCCCTATCTGTGGTATGGATGCTGGCAGCGCCAATTCAATTGAGTTGTTGGCCTTATCTCTCTCTGAAGATCTCAAGACCTTTTGCTGGGCTTATCGCTGAAATGTGTTTACTTTATGTTTTTTTGGGGTTTTCCCTGCTCATTTTTCACCTCCATTAGATGAAGAGTATATTTACATATTAAACAAACTTAGTCTTAGGCTTAAATCATTCAACTGTCGTCTTATCAGTGAGCCTCGTTCGCTGTTGTATCTTTAGCCACAGTTGATCGTAGGGCTGCTGCAGTTCAGTTTGAGTTTTGGGTATACCCACGGCGCGTCTTACTTCCGGTGAGAGTAGCAATAGATTTTGAGCCAAACCAAAACTACTGGAGGCCACCCAGTAAACACACAAAGCCGAAGGCACGGTACAGGCCACGGGTATCATGACCAGGCTGAGACCACGGAATACATTATTTACAATGCTTTGCAAACGTGTGGCCGGGCGAGTGCGTGTCATGGATTGAACCTCTATGATGGTTAAATTAAGTAAACCCAAAGCCACAGGCAGAATATAGGAACTATCCACCACAGTCAGATTGGGTATCCAGCCAAAACCGCCTATGGTCAGTTCGGTGGCTATAATTTGGGCTTTTAGGGTGGTGGGATCAGGCAGCATGTAGACCAAATTGCGTAAAGCCACCGATTGGAAAATCCACAAGGGAATCTGGCCCCAGAGCACTATCAAAGTCTTCATGGGATGACAATTGTCACGTATGATTAACTTTTGCCATTGCTTCTTGATCTGCAAGGATAATAATGATTAGTTTGTGCTGATTTAGACACTCTTGGAGCCTTGCCTACCGAACGCCTGTACACTACTAGGGTTTGTTGGTCGCTCCAATTGAATTTCTGCTTGGCCACGGCTGCCTCTCGTTTCAACTCTTCAACTATGGCCGGCATTTCCAATGAAATCTTTTCTATGCGCGCTGTGATCTTATGCTGATAAATGGTCAATGGCAGCGTCACCACACCACGAAATAGAAATGTGGACAGAACTATAGATGACCACCAGGGTAAGCCACTGTAGTCATGTATTTGGGTTAAGGCATCCTGCATGTAGGCCACTGGCGTGCTTTGGGACAGGGTTTGCCAGAAACCCACTAGACCGCCCACCTGAGACAGCTGAGCGGCTGCGGCGGTTGCGGCAGCTGCTTCTGTGGAAGCCAGGCGTGGATTCTGTTGACCCCATGTGTATGTGGTGGCTGTGGCGCGCCATAAAACATTTGGCTTTTGTCTGCACACATTTAATAGCCTTAAAGTTGCCATTAAATAATCAAAAGAAATCAAAACAAACGTTTTTGCATTTAACAGAGTGCTGTAGCAGCTAACAGCGCACTGTTATAACAGCTGCGCAAGTTAAACCAGAGAACTTAGAACTGAGTTCGGAACTGTTAGGAACTATCGATATTGATTTTTCTTATCGATTATTAGTTAACTGTTATTTTTACTTTTCTTTTGTTGTTAATTTGTGTTTATTTTTGACGCACCTGCTGCAATTTACGAGATTTCTAATTGAAAATCATCAACTTTTTTAAATAAAAACGTGTTTTCTGCAACTGCATAAAATTGCTTTAAATTTTATTCTGATTCTTAATGGCTCTTAGAGCTAGCATACCAAAAGATGTAACAAAATCGACTTAGTTATACTATTTAAAAAAATAGAAGGCTAACATCGGCTACGCCGATGTTTTTAATAACTCTGGGCGTTACTGGCAGTTTTTGAAAGGCAGCTATGTTTGTTGGTTTTGATGAAAGCAAAAAAATTTTAAAACAGATGAATACAAGTGAATTTATTTATTTTTGCGACCAACGATCGTTCCTATGGCAGCTAAGTATGCTATAGTCATCCGGTTTCGACTGAAATTTTTCCAGAATTATATGGAAGTATATGAAACTAATATATACCACGATTGGTTACCTGTCTATCAGGAAAACAAAAAAATTTTTTTTAACTAGAAACTTTTTTTTTGGACCGACCGTTTATATGGCAGCTATATGCTATAGTCATCCGATTTTAATAAATTTTTCACGAATTGTGTGAAAGCATATAAAACTAATATATACCACGATTGGTGCAGCTAAGATGGAAAATAAAAAAGTTTTTCTAACAAGAACTAGTTTTTGGACCGATCGCTCCTATGCTATATGATATAGTCATCCGATCCGGCAGGTTCCGACAAATGTGCAGCGTATTTGTATACTTTTTGCAAAGTTTGGTCAAGATAGCTTTAAAACTTTACGTAGTCTTATTTACGTGGTCTGCTATTTAAGTTTCTGGCCTAGGTCACTTCTAGCCATTTTAGGACAAATTGACCTTTTCCCAAAAAAAGTTTGAACTTTTATCGATAAAAGCTCCATACAACTCTTTCATGTGTGACCACGTTTGATATCGATTAACGATTAATCAAAAACTTACCTAGGCAGAAAAATGGATTTAACTCGTGAAAATTTTCGTGCAATAATTTTTCACAACTTTCGACGTGGATTATCACGACAAGAGTGCAACGATGAACTTAAATCTTTGTATGGCGATGAAGCACCATCTTATAGCACTGTGATATATTGGTTTAATGAATTCAATCGCGGGCGCGCTCGCTCGAAGACGAAGGTCGTGACGGTCGTCCATAAGACAGTCGTTGTGCCAGAAAACATAGATGCCGTGCGTGACTGATATTGCAAGATCGTCATGTGACATACCGTGAGATAGAGGCATCCTTGGGCATTTCTTCCACCAGCATACATTCGATATTGCATGAACACCTGGGCGTAAAAAAGGTTTGTTCTCGTTGGATCCCGCACAATTTGACAATCGCTCAAAAAAAAGGCTCGTGTGGATTGGTGCAAAGAAATTTTGAAAAAATATAATCGCGGTGTTTCAAAAGACGTTTATAAGATCGTCACAGGTGACGAATCATGGATCTATGCTTATGAGCCCGAAACAAAACAGCAATCGACCGTGTGGGTCTTCGAAGACGAGCCAAATCCAACGAAAGTCGTTCGTGGAAGAAGCACTTCGAAGCAAATGGTCGCCTGTTTCTTCGGTAAAACTGGTCATGTGGCGACTGTTCCGCTTGAGCAACATAGGACGGTCAATTCTGAGTGGTACACCACAATTTGTTTGCCTGAAGTCTTCGGAGAAGTTCGAAAAACGAACAAGAGAAGACAGATCATTGTGCACCAGGACAATGCGATCTCCTCTCACACCAGCTCACAAGCCTTTTTTGACCGCCCAAAACGTCGAATTGATGAGTCATCCGCCGTACAGCCCTGACTTGGCACCCAATGACTTCTTTTTATTCCCGCACATCAAGGGAAAAATGCGTGTTCAACGATTTTCGTCGCCAGAAGATGCTGTTGAAGAGTTCAAAAACCATGTTTTGGAGGTGTCTCAATCGGAGTGGAAAAAAGTGCTTCGACAATTGGTTTAAGCGCATGCAAAAGTGTATAAATCTTGCTGGAGAATACTTTAAAAAACAATAAAACCATTTTTAATCATAAATATTCGCGTTTTCATTATTAGGCCAGAAATATATATAGCAACCTACGTACTTTTATAAAATTCGTTTGATTTTTATTATTTGCTAAAATATATTTCTATTAAAAATATTAAAAATATTTATAGAATTTTTTAAATCATATTTACTCCAAGCTTTGGTTTTGTAAATTTCTATCCAAATATCTTTTTAATATTAAAAATTTTAATAATTTCGGAACCAGTTAGCTAGTTCATTTGAATTTGAATCGATATTTGGTTGACCCATAATTGTCATAATACTATTTGTCTGTGATTTTCTGTTCAATTTTTCTTTTAAATTCGATTTATTTTCAATATTTGCTAAATTTTTATAAAAATTTTTTCCACAAATTTTAAATTATAATGTAAATTTCTATTCAAATATCTTTTTTTATTTTCGGAACCAGTTAGCTAGTTCCTTTGACTTTCAATAGTTAATCGATATTTGGCTTATCGATATATATTGAGTTACATTGATACCCATACAATTGCCATCCCCATTTGCAACACAAAAACATACAGCGTCAACGTCAACGTCACCAAAGAAAAGTAAAAAGAAATAGTTAAATAGTTATGAATCTAAGCCAACCACAATGGCAAACAATACCTGCGGTGGCACTAAATCAAATATTCGACTATTTGGATCCAGACTCCCGTAAATTAGCCTCCAGTGTCTGCTTTTCCTGGCGCCAGTGTCTCTTTCAGAAACGGTAAGTTTACATGAGTGTGTGTGTGTGTGTGTGTTGAATTTCGCTTTTGCGTCTCAATTGGAAACAATAAAAGCAAAAACATTGTTGGCATTGACAACGGACGGTGTGAATAGGAAGGGAGGGTGGTGGGGGCGGGCGGGGTAGTCAGTTTAAGGTGACGCACAGCTGTTCGAGAAATGCTTTGCTTTTGTTTATTTGTTTATTTGGCTGGGACAAGAAAACATTTTTATTAAATTCGTTGCTACTCAGAAGTAATTTTTGACCGAACAATCAACTCGTCGCATACAAGCAAAGCCTCAGACAAAGCCAAAGAAATTTCAATTTGGCAATTTTTTAATATATAGCACACAATATGAACAAATTGTAGATGCCTTAAAAGGACAATCAAAAATTTGCCCAATGACCTTCACATGGGTACAATGATTAAGTTATAAATGTCAAAGGTCAGGTTTGGACCAAGTTATGACATTGGAAAACTAAACAAAAAAGACTAGTTTAATTTCCTAATGTTATATTTATTCGATTAAAAGTGGGCTCCAAAGAAGACTCTGTGCAAGTGTAAGGGCTAAAAGCTTTCAATCTCAATCAATTTTATATATCGAAACTGAATAAATGAATAGAATTTACAGGCGTGTAAAATATTTTTTAAGTTCTTTATTACAAAATGTTTCCTCCCCGTTTGTTGGTAGTTTAAGAAGAATTTAAAAAATATTTTACACACCTGTAAAATATTATGCTATTTGAGCTGACATGTGACTAACATATGCATTTTTGACACGCTTGTTATTTAGATGTGTGTAAAAAGATGTTAGCTGCCAGCTGTAAAAAATTTAAAAAAAAAATTATTTACACGCCTGTAAAATATTTTAAAATTTTTTTTATAATAAAAATGTTTTCCTCCCACTTTTGACGGTCGTTCAAGAAGAAATTAAAATATATTTTACACTGCTGTAAAATAATGTATTATTTGAGCTTCCATGTAATTAAAATATGAATTTTTAACACGCTTGTTATTTATATGTGTGTAAAAAATTTGGGCTGCCTTCTGTAAAATAATGAAAAAAATTAATTTTTACACAAAATATTTTACAGACGTGTAAAATATTTTTGATTTTTTGTTTAAAATAAAAATGTTTCCTTCCCTTGTTTGTCGGCAGCACAAGAAGAAATTACAAAAAATTTTACACGTCTGTAAAATATTATGTTATTTGAGCTTCCATGTAACTAATACATACATTTTTGACAAGCGTGTTCTTATTTACATGTGTGTAAAAAAATTTGAGCTGCCTGCGGTAAAAAATTAAAAAAATGTACAGAAAATATTTTACAGGCGTGTAAAACTTTTTATAATAAAAATGTTTTCTTCCCTCGTTTGTCGGCCACACTAGAAGAAATTAAAAAATATTTTTCACGCTGTAAAATAAAAAATTTAACAAATTTTTTTTACAGAAATTTTTTTCAATTTTTTTTTAAAATAAGAAATGTATTTTACAGAAATGCCTCTTTATTGTGCGGCCTGCACAAGAAATGGAATAATATTTTACACGCCTGTAAAATATTGTGTTAAAATTTTTGGGCATACTTTTTTTTACAGAAAAAATTATTCTGAAGTTTTTTAGCTCTTTTTTGTAGTTTTTTACCCTAGCTACTTCTCGACTCTGTAAAAAAAAGGGCCTGAACTTGCCAAAATTTTATATAGTGATCTAGAAAATCTGCTGTAAAATAATGAAAAAAAAATTTTTACACACCATATTTTACAGGGCTGTCAAATATTTTTTAGTTTTTGTTTAAAATAAAAATGTTTGCTTTCCTCGTTTGTCGGCCTCACAAAAAGAAATTATAAAATATGTTACACGTCTGTAAAATATTATGTGAACAAATTTTTTTACATTTTTTTACAGACATTTTTTTTATAATAAAAATGTTTCCCTCCTTCGTTTGTCAGCCGCACAAGAAGAAATGAAAAAATATTTTACACGTCTGTAAAATATTTTGTGTAAAAATTTATTGGAATTTTTTTTTTTTTTTCAGAAAAATTATTCTCAAGATTTTTAAGCTCTTTTTTTTTTGTTTTTTTAACCCCAGCTACTTCTCGACTCTGTCGTAAAAAATGGGCTGAATTTGGCACAAATTTAAAATTTTCTATAGTCATCTGGAAAAAAATTAATTTTTTACACAAAAATATTTTACAGGCGTGTAAAATATTTTTTTTGTATTTAAAATAAAAATTTTTTTTTTTATTAAATAATTTTTCCTCCTCCTTCGTTTGTCGGCAGCACAAGAAATGAAAAAATAATTTTCACGCCTGTAAAATATGTAAAAAGTTAAAAATTTTGAATTTTTTTTTCAGAAAAATTATTCTCAAGTTTTTTTTATTTTTTTTTTGTCCAGCTACTTTCGACTTGTAAAAAATGGGCTGAATTTGCACAAATTTAAAATTTTCTATAGTCATCTGGAAAAGAATTAATTTTTACAAAAATATTTTACAGGCGTGTAAAATATTTTTTTATTAAATAATTTTTCCTCCCCCGTTTGTCGGCAGCACAGATAAAAAATTTTTCACACGGTAAAATATGTAAAATTTTTTTTTTTTTTTTTTTAATTCTCAAGTTTTTTTTTTATCTTTTTTTTGTAGTTTTTAACCCTAGCTACTTCTCGACTCTGTAAAAAAGGGGCTGAATTTGCTTAAATGTAAAATTTTATACAGTTATCTAGAAAACAAAAAAATGTTAAGAATTTTTTAAAATTTTTGTGTGGTTTTTTCATAATTCTTTTAATTTTCTTCCCCAGATACTTTAAAAACTTTCGCTTTCACATTGACGTGTCGCGCGATGATCAATTGTCGTTCTTCCATCGCAGCATGGCCAATTTGGCCAAAGAGCTGGTCATTGTCTTCGATTTTCATTCGGCCTTTCACATACAAAAAATGCGACGGCTGCTTTACAAGTAAGTAAAATCAATCTCCACTTTGTTTCTTTAAGTAAAATAAATCTTATACCTATAGAGTGGCACGCTGTGATAATATTCAGGCACTACGTTTCCAAACCCATAATGTGGGTCTAGTGGCCATTGGCAGCATGCACAGCGAACATTTGGTGGCCATAGAACAGTAAGTATTTGGAATAATTTAATATTTTGTTATAATTATTTAATATTTCAATCTTTTCCCTAGATGCTTTGTGGAGCCTTTGAAGCTATTTTTGAGTCGTAAACGTCAATCTTGCCATCTACTGGATTTGGGTGCCATCGAAGCTCTCACCTACTATGGCCATGACTTTCTCAAGGCCATGGGCAAGCCTCAGGAGTTATTGCAGCTAACATTGGCCAGCATTAAATACGATCCTAGTCACTATCCCATCCTATCGCTGGACACTACATTGCTGCAGAAATGTGCTGCCCTGCAAGTGCTCTCGCTGGACTATGATACCCTAACCGATGAGCTGTTGCACACCATTCAAGTTCTGCCCTTGCGCAAATTGTTAATTGTAGTCCATGGCCTGGATAGTGAGGAGCATGCTGGTGTCTCGGAAACAGCCTGGGCCAATTTTGCTACACATTTTACGGGCATAGAGCTGGTGCTGACTTTGGTCTATGCCTATGAGGCCATTGAGCTGCTGCAATTGCGCATCTTACGCCGAAATATGCCAGTGACTCATGTACGCCTGCTTTTCTGTGAGTTCATGAATGCTGAGGCCTTGGACTGGATGTCGGTACATAATAGCGAAACGCTGCGCAGCATCTACTACATTGATTCGGCGTATAAGCATTCCAATAGTCGCATGGACTATACACGTCACAGTTTTTTGCGTCAGGATCCTTTTGTAATGATGGCCTGGCGCTGCAAACAAATGGAGGAGATTGTTGTGCATGGCTATGTAATGGATCCGCACAATTTGGTGGGCATAGCACGGCTAAGAGGAAGACAATTGAAACGTCTGGAGGTGTCCATGATTGACTGGTCGAGTGCAGCGCCTCTGAATGCCTTTAATGAGGTGAGTAGACATATAATTGAATGGACATACAAATAGTTACAGAAAAAGGGCATATAGTAGAGCCAACGCCATTAACATCTATACAGTTGGTTCGAAGTTCGATGAAAGAGTAGGAGGAGGCTTCTTCACCTACGATCGCGACTTTAAAATATCGTTGCGTCTTCCTGATCACTGTAGTGTGTACCAAACTGAGCTGGTGGCCATCCAGAAAGCTGGCACCTACCTCAGCACACTCACGGTCAAAGAAGGCAATGGTTTTTTTTTTATTCAGTAGGTCAAGCCGCGCTTAAGGCACTTGACTCACATAATCATAACGCTAAATCGCTCTATACCTGAACGAGATCGGACGGAGCCCAGGAGCCCAGACACCCGATCATAAATGGAAACGAATCGGCGAACAAATTAGCCAGATTATTTTAGAGATTAGAGAAGAGCACGATAAAGTTGCCTTTGTCGACTTTTAAGCTTCACACAAATGCCGAAACTTAGCGTTTCTTTCATTCTTGATTATAATCGGAGGAAGAACCTTTTCTCCTGCACGGTAGCAAGACTTACGTGGCCCACATACAACCTTAACCCATTTCACGCCGCTGTTCGACTAGACGAACAGCAAAATTACCTATTTTTAAAAAATTCTCTCTGAGACAAAGTAAAGCCAATTGATTAGGTAGATACACTATACTATAGTAAATTTAATTGGCTTTCAGATAAAAAATATTCCGATCACCCCCAACCTTGGGGGTGGGATACAGGTGGGGGTTGAAAAAAACCTTACATGAAGACCTCCTTTCTACAACCTAAAAAAAAAATAACTATAAATATTTTGTTTCCGACAAACATTTGTTATTGTGGGGAAAGATCAAAAATAGTCACAGAAAAAAACAAAACAATTAAAAAGTAACTCTGGGAGACTTTAGCACACCTGTGAAAGTGACTGTTCGAGAAGTCGAACAGTCTCACCTGGCGAAACTAAAATAGGTAGAATTTTTTTGACAACGGATTCGTGTTTACTGGGTCCTAATAACCCAAAAAAAATGACTCTCACGTCTGGGGAAAAAAATTTTTTCAGCGCGGCGTGAAATGGGTTAAACGCTGTTTAAACAATTTTTGTCTCAAAAGTTCCAGCTATTGTCACAGAAAATATGTGACATCAAGTGAGTAGTTGTGTTCACATTGAACAGTATTTATTCCCGTGACGCTAGTTGCCGTTTACATTGCCCTGTGACGCTAAAATGTGACGCAGTGCAAACTCAGCATCTTTTTGTGACGAGGCAAGCGAAATCAATGCACATGTTTGTGTGCGTCAGAAGTTCGTGTGCAAGCATTCACTTTCCGAAGATTTCGGCTATCGAACGCGTCATTAGTCGTTGCATTCGGCATTGGACACAACAGAGACAGACAAAAATTTAAGCAAAAACGAAAAATCATGCTTTTTGCCCTTCAAAGTATGCTATGTTTATAAATATAAATAATTAAGGAAAGTATTTATTTTTTTAGTAGCCTCAACACTAATTATTTTGACTGGTCCGACAATTGAGTGAATGCACAATGTGTGAGTGCCATAACTGACTTTAAATTATCTCGTTAAAAAAATAATAATTGAAGAAAATAAAGGGTGCATACTTTGAGGGGCAAAAGGCATGATTTTCATAAGCATAAACTTAGTAAAAGAAAGCACACACATCTAAAATCGCGGCTCCGTATTGATTATCTACTTTAAAAATTTGTCCGTTACGCATCTCAGTGTTTTCAAAATCTTTCTTGAAACTATCGCAAACAGATCTGAAGATAGTTCGTAAAGGGTATCGAAAGCATTCGTTTGGGATCTAAAAACTCTGGTCTCTCGGCCTTTTATTAAAAATTTAGAACATTTTTATTTGCAGACTGGTTGATTTAAACAATAGGAGTAAGTTTAAACACGCAGTTAGGAGAGAAAAACCGCGGTTTTGAAACCAAATGGAAAACTTTGATATCTGATGGAATGTTAATTACACTGTTTTCAGATAACGTTACCGATCACAATTTAACCCTGCTGTTAGGTTAAGCCCAATTGGTCGAATTATTAATTCGTTTGCTTTGCAAAAATAAAGGATACATTAATAATATTTGGAAATTGATGAGCCAAAAAAGATGCAAAGAAATACAATGAGATAGTTATTTTTATTGAAAATTTCTGTTTCAGTAAGTTTTTTCTAACGTTTACCCTTTATTTTACTCTGTGGAAATCCATGATTGAAGCAATAAAATTAAAATATATAAAAAAAACTCATAACCGAAACTGTACCGGTACAATGTTTCGGTTCTTTTCGGTAATTTCGCAAAATAAAGGTTCCGAAATCCCGGTTCTCAAAAAATAAATAATAACGGTTCTGGTTCGAGTTACAATCGGTTATTTTCGGTATTCGGTTCCGGTTCGGGTTCCGGTTTGACACCCTGATATCAACAACAAAGAATACATAAGCAGTTAAATCCAAAAATCGTAAAATGTTTTTTTTTACCAATAATCGTTAGAAAGATTTTTGGAAGACGCGTTGAGTTATGTGCTTATCGGTTATTAGGTTTCTGTTGTCGGAAACCACACTTTCATAGTCGAATACCAACTTTTTATGGTCGAAGAAAAGCTCTTCGATGACACCGAGCTTCCTGGTAAAATTGGCATATATGCCAATGTCAAGTCGGAAAGCGTTGTCTTTCATTCCGAACTTAAAAATCATCGCCAAAAATATCACAAAACGAGAAGGCAAAGCTAGCTTCGACTGTGCCGAAGTTTTAATACACTTGAAAACTTTACTCCAACTGATTTAACTGGAAAATATATATAGGATATAGATATCAGATATTTCAAATTTTTAAATTATTGATAATAAAATTTGATACCATAAAAAAACTTTTCTTAGTAAAACACATTTTCCGACCGATCGTTTCTATGGAAGTTATATGCTATAGTCATCCGATTTTGATAATTTTTTCGAAATTATGTGAAAGCATATAAAACTAATATATACCAAGATTGGAGACGCTACGATGGAAAACAAAAAAGTTTTTCTCACTAGAAGTAGTTTTTTGACCGTCCGTTTCTATGGCAGCTATATGCTATAGTCTTCCGATTTTGATCAATTTTTTCCGAATTGTGGGGAAACATATAAAACTAATATATACTACGATTGGTGACGCTACGATGGAAACCAAAAAGTTTTTCTCACAAAGACTTTTTTTTTCGACCGATCGTTCCTATGACAGCTATATGATATAGTCATCCGATCCGGCCGGTTCCGACATATTAGTTGCGTGCAGTAAAAAGAAGATTCTGTGCAAAAATTCAGCTCGATAGCTTTAAAACTGAGGGACTAGTTTGCGTAGAAACAGACAGACAGACAGACAGACAGACAGACAGACAGACAGACAGACGGAAAGACGGACAAGCGGAAATGAACTCAGCTCGTCGTCCTGTTCAAGAATATATATAGTTTATGGGGTCGGAAATGAATATTTCTATGCGTTACAAACTTCTGGGCAAAATTAATATACACCGCACAGTTAAAAAACTATATTCGATATATCGCGTTTGTAAATGATTCGATATATCGTTTTTCGCCGAAAATATCACAAAAAATATTCGATATACGATATATCGCGTTCGTAAAATTATCCGATATATCGTTTTTCGCCGAAAATATCACAAAAAAATTCGATATACGATATATCGCGTTTGTAAATTATTCGATATATCGTTTTTCGCCGAAAATAGCACAAAAATATTCGATATACGATATACCGCGTTTGTAAAATATCCGATATTGATATATCGTTTTTCGATATATCGATAATATTTCCGGCAACCCTAGTTTCAACCCTAGAGTAAACCCCTATTGTCTATATTTTGTTTGTTTTATTAAATCAGATCTAAAATCTTTTGAAGGGCTTATCAAGATTGCTTAATGGGTTTTTAATTTCAAGGTTCCTGATGTTTTTTTTTTAATGAAAGAAGCAATTGTTTCTCTGTTAAGTTCATTTGTGCTATTTGTATGTTCATGAGTGTATATATTTAAGTTCAAGTGATTATTCTTACTTTAATTCCTTATCCATTTTTACTTTTTCATGATCTACTCGACTCTTACTAATTACTTTGTTTTCTTAGGAAATCTGCACCCTGCTGGGCCAGCAATGGGCGCCCATCAGTAGCGATAAACTGCCACCTTCGCTTACCTATGGCCCCGTCGACTATGAAGTACGCGATCAGTTCGTCTACGAGTTGTTGCGACAGGATCTAGGCCAGTAAAAAAAAAAAAAAAAACACACACATGACACGTGATCAACTCGAGCGCTTAGATTTTAATTATTAAACCTAGAACATTTAAGTACGTAGCTAAAAAACAAAAAGAAAATTCAACTTTTTCCATTTAGTTAACCAAAATTTGTATATGTAAGCCAACAAAACACACAGACAAACACACACACACATCAAATATTGGATTGGCAAGCATTTTATAGAATTTATACAATTTCTTTTTACCCTAAATAATCAAAATTGCTATTAACTTTATTGTTTGTTAGGCAAGAAAAGGAAAGAAAAGTGAACAGCAGCAGAATGAAAAGACTTGAAAACTTCACAAATTTATGTATGTGTAACGAAATGATCAGAAAACATCATTTTATAGGCAACAACCGACAACAACAACAACAACAACTGTGATTCAGTGTGAGCATTACAAAACCACAAACATTAACAACAACAACAAATTGTTAAGCAAATTGTCTAGTTAGCTAAGAAAAAAAAAAACAAAAACACAAAACAAAACTACGACCAATGTCAAATTGTTTGCTCAAAAATCAATTGGCACAAAAAAAAGTAAACTTGTTAACTTTTGTAATAATGTGAATATGTAGAGAGAAATTAAGAAGAAAGAGAGAAAGAAGGGCGCTCCAATGTGATAAAAGAACAACAACAACAAAAGCAAATGTAACAACAACGAGAAAACCAACCTCGTTCGCTAAGCGCCGCCATTTGTGTAGTTTAAAGTGATATTAACAAAAAAAACAACAGCAAAATTTTGTGACACACCATTAAGGCACACGGATGTACAAAAAAAAAAACATAACCAGCAGGGCAAAAAATGAACGAAAGAAAGAAATGAAAAAAAATTCTTTTCAGAATTTTCATTCACAAAATTCTAAAATATTTTCAATATTGTCAAGATTAAGTTTGGAACTGTTTCGGAACCGGGTATCTTACTTTATATTACCAACCCAAACACCAAATTTTAAGTTTACAATTTAAATAATTTCTAAGATAGGTCTCTGATCCACTTTTGAGCCGGTTTCGAAATCGATCTTGAACCAGTAAACTAATTCTTAATCGATTTTGAACCAGTATACTAATTTCTTTGAACAGAAGATTCGAAACCGATCTTAAACCAGTAAACTATCCTAAGCTAGGTTTAAACTGTTTGTCGCATGAGATATGATAATCTAGTTCGTCTTCATCTTGTCATATTTTCATTGTGAATAGCTTGTCATTTGACATTGAAAACAAGACAACATGAAGGCCTACTAGATTAATCATGCCTCAAGCGGTAAACAGCCTAAGTAGGGACTTAACTCAAAGTGTAAGTCCCGACTACATGAAGTTCTGGTAAAAGTTTTTTTTGTAGAAAAGAGGTGTATTGGTGTATCTTTCCCCTCTACACCGCTTTCCTACAAGCAAGAGCTTTTCGAAAAACCTCATGAAGTTTGCTTCATCGTGTAAATCCCGTCATATTCTATTCTACCAACCAACACAGCGAATTTCAAATCCTTAGATCAAATAGTTTTTGTGTTATGGCTCTGAAACACTTTTCAATCTGGTTCGGAACTGGTCTTCAATCACCCACAACAGTCAATTTCCAGTTCAAAGCTCATATAACTTCTCAAAAAAGGCCTAGAATCACATTTTAATGCTGATTCAGAACCGTATTTGATTTGGAAAAATAACAGACTCCAAATTATATCAACCCCAACACCGAATTTTAAGTTCATAGCTTAAAGGCCTGATCTTAGATGACATAAATTTTATTTTCGGTACAATACTTCATATAAATAAGACAGCTGTTCAAAAGCATTCTGATTTCAAAGCTCTACAAAAGTGTTTCTATTCATATGAAGCATTGTCACGAAAGTAATTTTGAAGTTATCTGAGAATGGGCCTTTAATAATTTCATAAATGTTGATATAAATCACTTTTGAACCACTTTTTTGAACTGGTTTTTGAACTAGTAAACTAGCTTATTCTATATTGCCAACCTACAAACCGAATTTCAAATTCATAGATCAAAAAGTATCAGAGATATGGCTCAAACCCAATTTTGAACTGGATAAATGTGGTTTGGAACTAGTCCTGAACTAGTAAAAAGTCTATCTCCATATTATTAGCCTATACACTAAATTTTAGGTTCATAGCTATATCAATTTCTGAGATAAGGCTCCGAACCACTTATTATATATGATTCAAAACCGGATTTGATCCGTAAAAATTACCAACTCCAACCCCAACACTGAATTTCAAGATCATAGCTTTAGTAATTTCATAAAAAAAAGTCTATAAATCTCTTTAGAACCACTTTTTTGAACCGGTTCTTGAACTATTAAACTAGCGTACGCTTTATTACCAACCTTCAAACCGAATTTCAAATCCATAGTTCATATAATACATGGCTCTGAACCCCTTTTTGAACTGATTCAGTCTGATTCGGAATTGGTAAAATGTCTATCTCCATATTATTAGCCCATACAACAAATTTCAAGTTCTTAGCCCAATCAATTTCTGAGATAAGGCTCCGAACCACTTTTTATAAATGCTTCAGAACCGGATTTGATCCGGATAAAAAACTAATTCAAACCCCGACACCAAATTTTAAGTTCATAGCTTAAATAATTTCTTTAAAATGGCTATAAATCTTCTTTGAACCACTTTTTTGAACTGGTTCCTGAACTAGTAAAATAGCTTACTCTTTATTACCAACCTTCAAACCGAATTTTAAATTCATAGCTCATATAATATCAGAGATGTGGCTCTGAACCCATTTTTGAACTGGTTCGGAACTGGTAAAATGTCTATCTCCATATTATTAGACTATACACCAAATTTAAGGTTCCTAGCTTGCATAATATCTGAGACATGGAACAAAACTTGATCCGTCTTCAAAACTAACTCCAAATTACCAACCCAAACAACGAATTTTAAGTTCATAGTTTAATAAATTTCTTAAATTTAACTTTGAATCACTTTTGAACCACTTTTCTGAACTGGTTCTTGAAAAAGTAAACCTTAGTTTACTGCTAATTACCAACCTACAAACCGAATTTTAAGTTCATAGCTCAAACAGTATGAGAGATATGGCTCTGAACCCATGTTTGAACTGGTTCAGTCTAGTTCGGAACTAGTTCTAAACTAGTTAAATATTTATTTCCATATTATTAGCCCATAAACTTACTTTGAAGTTCAAAGCTGGAATAATTTTTGAGATTTGGCTCCGATATTTAAAGTTCATAGATTGAATCATTTTTGAGATATGGCTCCGATACACTTTTTAAAATTAGATCGGAACCGGTTTTCAACCCGAAAAATAACTAGCTCTAAATTATTAGAGAATTTTATGTTATAGCTTAAAAAATTTCTTAAATATGGCTTTTAATACCTTTTCAACCACATTTTTTTTTTAAACTAGTTCGGAACTTGTTATGAACTAGTAATCTAGCTCATTCTATATTCCCATCCTACAACCCGAATTTCATATAATATCAGAAATATGGTTATGAATCAATTTTGAACTGATTCAGTCTGATTTGGAACTAGTTCTGAACAAGTAAAATGATTATCATTTTTTATCCGGATTTGATCCGGATAAAAAACTAATTCAAACCCCGACACCAAATTTTAAGTTCATAGCTTAAATAATTTCTTTAAAATGGCTATAAATCTTCTTTGAACCACTTTTTTGAACTGGTTCCTGAACTAGTAAAATAGCTTACTCTTTATTACCAACCTTCAAACCGAATTTTAAATTCATAGCTCATATAATATCAGAGATGTGGCTCTGAACCCATTTTTGAACTGGTTCGGAACTGGTAAAATGTCTATCTCCATATTATTAGACTATACACCAAATTTTAAATTCATAGCTTGAATAATATCTTATTCGAAACCAAATTTGATTCGTAAGAATAACTAACTCCAAATTATCAAACAAAACACCGAATTTAAGGTTCACTGCATAAATATTTTCTAAGATATCAGAGCTGAACCAGTTTTAGAAACCTGGTTCCGTAACAGAACGAACCGTGGAAATATCTTACACACCGAATTAACAATTAAAAGCTTACAAAATTTCTGAGATATGTTTTCTGACCACTTTTAAACTAATTTTGTGAACTGGTTCGGAACCAGTAAAATATGAACCCTCATATTACCAACCTACACACCAAATTTTAAATTCATAGCTCCAAAAATTTATGAAATTCAGCAATGAACCACTTTTGAACCGGTTCGAATTGGTTCAGAACCGGAAAAAATGTTACTCCTTATTACCATAATTCCTTTACACTAAATTTCAAGTTCATATCTTTGGTAATTTTTACTTTGAAACTCATTTTTTGAACTGGTTCGGAACCGGTTTAAACCCAGTTAAATATGTAACTCCATTTTAACAATCTACACACCGAATTTTAAATTCATAGCTTAAATAATTTCTGAAATTCGGCTCTGAACTACTTTTGAACCAGTTCACTTTGGTTTAGAACCGGAAAATATCTTGCTCTATATTACCAATCTTCCTACACACTAAATTTCAAGTTATTATCTTCAATAATTTCTAAATTGTTGCTCTGAACCAGTTTAATGAACTAGTTCGGAAAGTTTATGGATCCAGTAAAATCTCTCCTTACCAATATCGTTCACAAAAATTTTTTGTCCGCTGGTTGGGCAGCTCCCCGTGCTGGTGCTGTGTGTGTGACATGCGTTAGCCCCCAAAAAAAAAACAAAATCCCACTTTTGAGTATTTTGTAGCACAGGCATTAATTTATACAAAACTCTATGTACTATATAATATATATATATATTTTACTTATGTATGTGTTTGCACAAAACAGCAGCGAAATTGTTTAAAGAGCTCCAAGTCAAACAAACGCCTTTTCCCTCCCCCCCAAACTCCCCACAGCAACAACAACAACAACAATGGTACCTGAAGATCATTTTGAGCATTTAGAAAACAACCACAAACACACAACAACAACTTGCTCAAATTTAAGCTAAAAAAAAAAAAAACACATAAACAACAAACAAAAGACTGAAATGATATAGAAAAATCACAAAAGTGTGTTGGCCAAGTGAACAGCGGGGGGAGGAAAGGCAGCAAAAGAGTTCTTAGACAAAAATAAAAGAAAATGAAAATGCGATCTCAAAGACAACAAAAACTCTTCTAACTATCCAAATCTACCATCTATATATATATATATATATATATGTATGTATGTATTCAATATGTATGCGTATTTTTGTTATGAATTTCAATAGCGAATATTAATTTGTAAACAAACAACTAAAATCGAATGCAAATCATGTGTGAAAATGAAGCAATCTTATATGTATGTAAACAACACCAACAACAACAAATGTAATTAATTTAAGTCCTAGTACATACCAACAAACAAACAAACAACCAACCAACAACAACAAAATGTGATAAAAAACAAAAGTGTCATGCTGCTTCCAAGTAAATTGTCAAGACCTCTCCACACACACACACAGCACATGAATACAACAACAACAACAAGAACAAGAACAACCACAAAGCAAAAAGGAAATGCTCTGAAATTATGTCAGCTAGAATTGGAATTGTCATTTAGGCCTAGTTAAAAGAAAGAAAAATAGGAGGAATAATTGAAAGAGAAGAATTAATCAATTCAAAAATCAGAATGGAGTTAGATTTGTTTTAAAGCCATCAAAAAAACACACAAATATTAGGACTTAAACGAAGCGAAAACTGCACACTTTAGGGACTTAAAAAAAAGAGATCAGAACAGAAGAAACAAATCCTGTATAAATCTGAAAAAAACTAAAAAAAAATTTTGGAACAGTTGAGAAATTTTCAGATATTAAAGGGATCTTCTACCTTGCAAAGAGTTTTTAGCTGTTTTTTTTTTTTAATATTGGAGTAGAAACATAAAGTCTTTTTCCATTCAGGTGTATTGTGTTATTTATATAAAAAAAATATATAATATTTTTCCGCCCCCGTTTGCGTCAGCCGCAGTAGAAACAAATAGTAATCAAATGAAAAAGTATTTTACATGCCTGTAAATATTTTGTGTAAAAATTTGTTATTCACTTTTTTTTTGTTGCACATTGTGACTGTTTCCTGTGACCTTTATAGTTTAAAATAGTAAGTTTTTAGCCGGCTCGAGATCAAATAAGTTATGCTTATGCATAACTGTAGAAAAAAAATAAGGCTTTGGATAACCATACAACTGTTTCGAAAGGTTGCACCCTTCTTCATCAGTGGTTTTCTGCCTGACGAGGTACAGCCAAGCAACTGCCTCCTCCTTTTTACAGCTCAAATTATTTACAAGCGTGTCAAAAATCTCTCCCTTAGTTAAATGAAAAAAAATTGTTTTTCTTTAAAAATAAACTTACTTCAAATATATTTCTGCGTGTATTGACGCATTTTTATGATTTGTTAGCAGTATCAATGTATTTTTAATTAACACTGTATGTTGTCATAAAATTGGGCTCTAGGAATATGCCACCTGAAGAACCTATTTTTAATAAAAAAAATTTCATTGGACGAATAATTTCGTTAAACGCCTCTGTTCGCGCTTCCAGTGTCCTTTAATCCAGGAATTTGCTATCATGCCCGGCCCGACAAACACGCCATAATTGTTTTTTTTATATAAAAATCTTTCTACATAGCCGAAAAAATTTTTTTTAATTTTGTTTCGATATAATCGGCCCAAAAACTATAGCTTATTTAATAATCTTTCGCGATTTAAATAGATTGGAATCCGTATTATAAGACTAAAATGTTTCAATATGGCCCTAAATGCGCTCGTAAAATACACTCAAAGGGGTATAACTATCTATATAACATATAATATCTGATTATTTTTATATTGCATTTTTCCAAAACTTTCATAAAATTGGAAAATTATTTCAAAATTTGGGAGCGAAATTGGACTAAAATTATGAAATGTTGATTCTTACATTTAGATTAACATTTTTCAATATTTAAGAAAGGATTTTTCAAGACTTAGAAATCCTTGCCATTTAAAGGTGGGAGCCTGCTTTAGGAGGTCACAAAAAGTCTTTTATTTTCAAAATTTTTTTTTTTTATATATTTGACAAACATTTTTTTGTTGAAATATTCCTTAAAATTTGAGAGCCTTGGAAATTTTTAGAAACCCCCACATCGCTGAAGTTTTACAAGGACGTGAAAGATACAGGTCGCAATTCTTGTCTAAGATATAAAAGTCGAATAGAATTTTAATTATTATAATTTTTTCTTCTATTTTAACTAAAAAAAAATAAATTTTCGTGACCAACCCAGATTTGACCGTCTTACGTTGCTTAAGCGGAACAGTGCTTCGTGCGCGAACAACTTTTGTGGGATTTGGCTCGTCTTGGAACACCCATACGGTCGATTGCAATGATTTGTCAGCTTTGACGATCTTAAAAACGTTTTTTGAAGCACCGCCATCGTATTTGTTAATCAATTTTTTGCAGCTATTCTTTTAAGCGATTATGTAAATATATATATTTTTTTTCAGTTTAAATATATATTTGATATAATTTAAAATCATTTAGATAAATAATAAAATGCGAAACAGTACCGGTATTAGCGTTTCGGTATGGTTCCGGTCCAAATATAATAATAAATGGTTTTCGTTTCTCAAAAAATGTTAAATATATGATTCGGTTCCGATATCGGTACGTGAAACGGTTTATTTCAGCTAGCGGTATTATTCCTTAAGGGATCTTTAACATTTAAAATATTAAAACACAAAAAAGTTGCTTATCAAACTACTCTTAAGAGAATCTATGATGAGCTATTTAACTTGTAATATGAACTATTACTCTTGTAAATAATGTAACTTGTGATGAGTAATAGCTCACTATATTTTTAGAATAGTTTGAATAACAACTTTTAGAGATATATATGATAGGTGTAAAGACAGCTTTATAAACTTAGAAAAGATTCATTTAAGCAAAAACATTGCTCCACTAAATTTTCTATATCCTTCTAAACTATTTCGAATTTTTTAAAAATTTTTTAGGGCATATTTTTAAAGTCCAAGCTATAGAAAAATGAAAAAAAAAGTTGCAAGGTAGAAGCCCCCTTAAAAAAATAATTAAAGGTTTTGGTTTTGGTAACAGTTTCAAAAAGATGGATATATTTTATCCATTTACGTTTATATATCGGATATGGAATATGGGTTACGTAGCGGTTATCGGTTATTAACCCTTTTTTTTCGTTTTGGTTTTCGCTTAGTGTTATTTAGTATAAAATATTAAATTTGAATTTGCATTTATTAGCTCAAATTTTTAGTATCCAATAGATTTTTTCTCCCAAAACCCAAAAGTGTGCAGTGTCCATTTCGTTCATAGTCCCCTTCCAGTGCTAACTGGGCCTTTCGACAAAACGTTTCATTGAGTTCTTCAACAATCAACATTAACAACAGCAAAAAAAAAAAGTATTAAAGTATTTTTTTTTTTTAATAATTTCAATTATATACAACCAAAACACTTCCAAACGCTGCTGTAAATGAGTAACAAGGTTCTTTTTGTATACTTATTACTACAACAACAACAACAACAAAAAATATAGAATATATTTTATATGCCATTTTATTATTATTGTATTTAAATTTGAAGAGATAACACAACAACAACAACAACAACATAATAAAAAAAACCCAAACCAATTTATGTAAATCATTCCACATACAATTAATGCTAACGTATGTATTAAACAACAACAATTACAAAAAACAGCCACAAGCAAAAACAAAAAGCATGTTAATATATGTAAGGATAAACCAAAAGTCAATATAGCTAATTTTCAATTGACAAACAAAGAGCAAAGAAAATGGTATAAAAAAGGGAGAGAAGACAACAGCCGTGCATTAAACAACAACAACAACAACCAAATTTATATATATGCAAGTTATGCTTAAACGTTATAAGAGCAAAAAGTGAAGAGAAGCTGTGATAAAACAACAAACAAAAAAAAGGCAAACTGAATAAATAACAACAACAAAGCCAATGCGAAACCTGTGCGACCAACAAATTAAATAAAAAAAAAAAAAAAAAAAAAAACATCTTTTGAACGAAGCGAATAGAAATCAATTTCAAGGATTTAGTAGCAGTTAGTTAGCTTAGCAGGATTAAAAGGATAAAGAAGAAGCAGAAGCTAGTTTAACTATTTGCACTTGGAGAGAAAACGAAAAACAAAAAAAAACAATGTTGAAATTAAAGTAGTAATATAAACACACACACACACACAACCGCAAAATGTGCACATTATAAGCTAAATATTTAATTAAAATCAATTTATCAATTTGATTTGCCATCGTTTTGATTTGTGCAAAAGATTTTTAAAGCTTAAACACAAAAGGCCAACAACCCAAATTTTGTGGCATATGCAATATCATTAAACTTAAGATGAGACGCAAAAAAAAAATTAAAAAAAATAAACAAACAAATCAAATGTAAAACAGTTTAAACGTAGCAAACAAAAATACACACTTAAAAACCAATAAAAAAAAATGTTTGAAAATTTAAATTGAATTTTTTTTAAATATTTTTAGTTATTAACCTTTTTTCAGCCAAAAAACAAAACCATTTTCAATTTGTAACCGTAACCATTAATCTGGACCTGGACCTGTTTGGACCTTGAACCGAACCTCTAAATTTTCTGACCCCTCGAACCTGAACCCGAACCAGACCACTTTTAAAAAAAAAAGAGTTCGGTTCACAATAAAAAGTAATTTTACAAACGAACGAATGCGGTTAAAGAATATAATTTTAGAAGAGCAATTAAAAGTAATGAACAAATATAAAATCTATGAATAATGTTAAAGATTCTTTTGAAAATTGTCCAAGAAAGCAAACATTAAAAAAAATTTAAAATTTTTGAAAAAGATCTAAAAACGAAGACCTACAAAATATTGCGCTAACTTAGTTCGCGTATAGATAAACTTCTCCAGGAAGATATCGTGACTACAAGGAAGAAAATATCCGAGATATTTGGACTAAAATCAATCCCAATCGATGACAAGTATGAATGGATTAACTTGAGTACGGATTTTACAATTCTGAAATTCTTGTCGCGATCCCATCTTTGGCTCGGGTGTGTTTGCTTTTAGCTCGAATTAGGCTTTTTTCAACATCGCACGGGATTGATTTCTTATTCTTTTAATCTCTACGACAAAATATTTGATTTTTAGGTGGGATCCGTACTTGAAATGAGACTTTTCGGATTGATACAAGAGTTTTAGGACTGTTTTAATCCTTCGTACTTGTACAATCAAAATCGACTCGTACTCGAAATTTTAATCCATGGGTCGGGACCACATCAATTTTATCTAAATAAATTACTTATGACGGCTAAGTTATTTTTTTAGATCAATTTCATTTTCTTTAAACCAATTGAAGCATATAAAAATTTCGAAAAAAATCTATACTTTTTTGTTAAAGTGAACCGAGCTTCGAACCAAAACCTAGGGTTCAGAGGATTCAGGAACCGGTTCGCAAACCGAACCTCATCAAAAATTTTGGAGGTTTGCAGCCTTGCTTCTGCTTCTGTAAGTGTTATTTGTTTCAAATGCCTACATCTGTACTCTCTACATATACATATATGGGAAAGTTTCCGATCAAATGCGTTATGTGATTGTCCTCCATCAGATTGCATGTTCTTTAGTTTCCTTTAAGCCACAGGACATCAGCTCGAGCCTTTATGATCCACGAAATGGTATCACAATTGGGCTTATCATTGCAGTATCGAGCCCCAATACATCGTTTTCCGATCAGATGAACCATGGTAGAGTTGCCACCCCCGCATTTTGAAAACCACCTCAAATATCCCGCAATTTTGGAGTTAGGTTGTTCGAACCTTTTAGACATACATTCTACTCATCATTACTTATCGAACCCCTATACATTGTTTTCCGATCAGATGAACCATGGTAGAGTTGCCACCCCCACAATATAAAAAAAATAGAATATCTTCCACAATTTTAAAGCCAGATTGTTTGAACCTTTTAGGCATATATTTTAATTGTCATTATTTATCGATCCACCATACACCGTTTTCAGATCAGATGAACGATATTCGAATTATAAGCAAATCAAATAATTACGCTGGGCAGCACTGCCCGTAATCGTGATGGGCAGCACTTGCACAGTTTGTGTGACCCCACACTATAAAGTTATTAGTTATATACAAACAGGTACAGAGTATTTAATCATTAAAATTTAATGTGAAACATATGAAGGGGTTGTGCTAGCGTTGTTGAATTGAGGCCTTAAATAAGAAGTAAGTGGCTCGGAGCGAACACTCGAGGAATTGACCGACGAATATTCACCAGAAATATTAGGTTAAATCATTTTTAATTAAAAACCACCACTTAGAATCGTCGTAGAAAAATTCGAATTATACCAAAATGATTCTTTTTCGATTATCTATGCAGATACGCCATGATTTTTATTTTTATAAGTTTTAACTATGTATATTCCTTAATGCTAATGATTATTTTTAAGTAATATTTTAAAACTTAGGCGATAATCATTATTTTTGTGCGAAAAAAATAAAATCAAAAATAATGATTGATGATTTTTCGCTCAAAAATAAAACTCAACAAGGAATTGTGATCTTATCACAAGTTTGATGCATATCCTTAATAAGTGAAGCAAGTCGAATCTATAAAATCCAAATTAGAGATAAAAAAAATGTTTAAAACATTTTTCGCTCAAAAATAAAAATATTCATAATCATTATTTTTGAGTTTTATTTTGTTTACTCAAAAATAATGATTATAGCTTAAGTTTTAAAATATTACTTAAAAATAATCATTATTGTGTGAGCAAATTACAAAAAATTAAAAAATAATCATTAAGTATTAAGTTTTATTTTTATATCTTATAATGATTACGTTCCCTGCTCTTAAGTACTAATAATATGAATTCCAATATTGACAACCATTTAAAATAAAATTAACCATTCCCACATTAGAACTAATTTTAATATATTTTTATTAAATTTAGTTAAATGTAGTTTTGTTTTCAAGTAAATTTTTAATAAATCGTTTAAAAAATTTTAATTTTTTGCCTATTTCATGAAATCCTGAGTCATTAAATTTTACTTAAAAGTAACATACATAAAGTATTCATAATAACATAAAGTTTACAAATTAAATTTTACAAGATAAAGCGTGAACTTGAGCCCACACTTTTCCATCCTTAAAGAAGCTTTTTTCACGAGATGGAAAATTTATCAAAATATTTTTTTTTAAAAGCACTCATTTTTTAGAATAATCAAACAGCAACTGATAAGAACTTTATCACAAGCGAAAAGTTTCAGATATCTAGCTCTTACTGTTTAGACAGTGCGTTGTGAATCAGTCACAACAGTAAAGAAGATGCTCATATAACAGAGGCCGCCCTTGGAATATTCAACCACCTTAATCTGCTTTTCTAAAGCCTACTTCAGGGCGCCCTCAGCAGCTGTTACATAATCAAAACATCAACAAACAACAATTACACATACAGACAAACACTCGTAAGACTTCCGGTGGACGCAAACGCTGTTTGCCTCTCTAAGGGCAGGATAGAGCAAAGCTTTTCACAGTCCTTGAACTTTTGACCTTGTTTTTGCTTTGATTATGTAAGCAATGTACTGCAAGTTATGCAACATGAGTAAGGAAACTGAAGCTGCAAGCAAATGCCTCTCAAACTGTATCAGCTTAACAAGCTGATAAAGCCAATTCACCGACAAACTAAAGATAGCGGCTGGTTGGGCTTATCTAGAAATGCCATTTTTTTTGGCATAATTTAAAAGGTGAAATTTTAACTTTAAATCGCTGCATTTAGCATGATTGATACACATACTCCAGCCATAACGTCAGCGTCTGAGTAATACAACCAATATCGGAAATCTCATGAGAAAAGCTTCACCTACAATAAAATGCAGCTAGGAAAAAACCAACCATTTGGCGTCGGCGCGTTCTCTCTCTCCCTCTCTTTAAGGTCTCTGGCACATGCTAGCTCTTTGGCCACTCTCTCTCTCTCTCTCTCTCTGTGTGCGGTTAGGTTGCTCCAACGGTAGCCCCCAGTTGAGTAGTCGATTTTTGCACAGCGCACGACAGTCGAAAAAAAATTTTAAGCAGCAAAAAATACAAGAAAAAAAACACAATAATAATTTTCAAAAGTGAATTTTTTAAAATCTATTAAAACAAAACCAACTAAAAATTTTGCTCAAAACCTAAAACCAATCTATCACCTAGCATTTAGATAAACTAAACAAATTTTTGATACGATTTACGAAACATAATTTCCTTGAAAGAAAAAACCCTCCGAAAAAGTTTACGAAAATAAAAAAAAAAAAAAAAGGTGAGTGGACGACAAAGTGTTGATGCATTTGCCAGTGTTTTGACGTGACGTAACTGTGTGTGTGTGTGTGTGTGGGTGCTCTCCACATTGCTCATACGCCGCCGCGTACAATTCTAAACTAAAACAAACAATTGCTTAAATCTCCATGAGATAAATAAATAATTAATTAAACAAAAACTAAAAAAATTTGCAATCTTTTGGCTGCCCAAATGTCGCGACGTTCACGTGTGTCTGGCCGTTCTGCGAATGCATTTTGCTGTTGCCAATATATTCACACACACATTTTGTTTATAAATAAACCTTGAATAATGCCGGCATATCTTTGCCCGTATGACAACTGTGCGCAGGCTAAATAAATGTTTATTTACCATTTGGCAGCAGCCGCAAGCAGTCTCGACTTTTAATTAAGGCTCAATTGACAGTGGCCGAGTTGACGTCAGTTGTTGCACTTGAGCTGCGTTTGAAATGCCATAAAATATTTCTAGCTTTAGTCATTTATCCATTTATTTCTCTTATTTTACAGCACTAAAATGTTCGCTTTGTGGTATTTAACTTTTGCTGTGGATGAAATACGGTAAGTGAGTGGGGTAATACAGTTTGAGAGTCATTGTTTGGTCAATGGTTTAGCTGTTGTATATTTTTTGTTGCCTACTTTTGTGCTGAGTAAAGAAATAAGGAGGCAAATAATTTGTAAGTTGAATTGGGAGGGCAAATCAGGTACACTGAGCACAATTTATAGAATTGTGCATTTTACTGGGCTTCTTATCCAGCTTGGCACTCTATAGAGCCAATTTCTGATGCAGCCGCTTCTCGTTTAAAGAGTGTATGATAACTTAGTTCGCGCTGTTTTAATTGTAGCTGAAATTGTGCATGATTAATCTTAAACTTGGTTTATGTACAATAACTTTGGTAAAGCGCTTCTAAGGCTGAAGAAACATGATAATCTAGTTAGCCTTCATTTTGTAATGTTTTGAATGTCAAATGACAAGCTATTCACAATGAAAACATGACAACAGCCAGCAAAATTCATCATGTCAAATTTTTTGATTTAAATCAACGCACACTGGTTCTCCATAGCTAAAAAAAAAAATTTATTTTAGCTATTCAAACGAAACTTTCTTACTATCACAATTTCCAAACTTTATACTTATACTTTTTTTTTTATTCTCTAACGGGACTTTCTAAAAGAGAGTAAAAGAGAACACGTGTTTCTTATTTAATAAGAGTAACTTGCTAATTTTATAATTAAATTATATTATAAAACGTTTTAAACCAAACAAAATTAATATTTAATAAAGGTCATAAACTTTATTTTTACAATCAATTTTATAAATATTTCGTTTTGTGTTTTGTGAAAAATCGTTGTTAAATTAAGTGCATGTCTTTTTCAGTTCCTATTTTTGGTGCATAGCAATGTTTAGGTAAAGTTTTTAAGTGTGTTTGCCCCCGTTCGCCACCCAACGAAATTTGTACCCTGTTGCTAATCAATATTTTAAGATTCTAAAAGTGTTTGTTTCAGCTGCAGTAAACCTGCAGCTGCACATGTGGCATTAAAAAAACTAATTAACCTAGAATTTTTGAAAGCAGTTCATTTAGTCGGTAGCCGTTGTTGTTGCCGCTTTGCAACTTACTATGGTTGATGGTAATATTTCTAATGCTTTAAGTGAATCAACATCCAGAAGATGCTAAATATGTTATGCCAAGCCGACAGAAATGAACAATTTAGAAAATTGTTTAAAAGAAGAAGTTCATGAGGAGCGATTTAAGTTTGGATTGTCACCACAGCCATGCGTACATTAGATTTGTTTTATTCACTTATGATACAAATTGAATGAAAAATATGGCAAATCCGATCACAAGAGTCAAACAGAAGATTTCAATCATGAAAACAAATTATTCAAAATAGTTCAGGGTGAAAATGGGTCTTATATTGAGCAAGCCTAAAGCTGGAGGATGTGGAACATCGAATGATGGGCAACACAGCCAGAAAATTTTTCAATAACCCTGATACATCTGCCGAAATCCACGGGAATTGATAAAGACTTAATAATTAGAGTCTCAACTTTGTTGTAAGCCATATCTTTAGGCTACATGATAAATCCAGCTAAAACTTGGGGACTATGCTCTTAAAAGTTTCGGTTGAACCATACATGCAAAATTTCACGCGTCGCCTTCAAATACAGACTTGATAATCAGCTTGCTATTAAGTTCTGATCCCTTTAAACTGGACAAAGAAAGCTTACTTTCAACCAGAAGTCACCGATATTACAATCAAAATTAATTTACTCGATGAGACAATATAAAAAGTATATGATTCTGTATAATTATTGTTCGTTTTCTACTTATATTATATATTTTTTTCTTAGTTTATTTTTCGTTAACAAAATCTGTTTGCAATCAAGCCCATTTTTTTCGTATTATAGTTCAACTAATTTTACTATTTGATTGACCAACTTTAGCCATCTTTTGGGCAGCTCTCGTCCTATTTTGACGATACTGGACCAATGCCCTTTAGCAATCTCATTAGAAATGAATGTTTTAACTATTTAAAAGAATTTGAAGAGATGGAAACAAATGATAATTTGAAGGTGCAAGGTCGGGGATATATGATGAATTTAGCTCAGGTAACACTAGGCAATATGGTCCAGTTTATAGGAGTGTTGGTGATTTTAGTTGATTTTCGTGTGTTAACACGAATCAATTTACAAAATGGTCATCAACTCAGGTGTTTTGTGAATTTCAACCCATAGTCGGTAAAAGCATGTTAAGGTGAAAACAGTAAAATGAGGTTAGATCAGAATTGATGTAACTCTGGCCCGTACCTAAATCATATTTTAAAAATTTTTGAAAAATTTGAGACAGCTAAAAAATTTCGATTTTTTTCATGTTTTTATACACTTGAAAGTTATTAATTTTTTGTACCACATAAATAATAATTACAACAACTATATATATTCTTGATCAGTACGACGAGCTGAGTTCAATTCCGTCTGTCCGTCTGTCTGTCCTGTTCTACGCGAACTAGTCCCCCGTTTTAAAGCTATCGTGCTGAAATTTTGCACAGAGTCTTCTTTTACTGCACGCAACTAATATGTCGGAACCGGCCGGATCGGATGACTATATCGTATATCGCTGCCATATAAACGATCGGTCAAAAAAAACTAGTTCTAGTAAGAAAAAACTTTTGTTTTCCATCGTAGCGTCTCCAATCTTGGTATATATTTTTAGAATAACACATAATTCTGTAAAAATGTGTATATAGCTGGGATAGAACGATCGGTCGAAAAAAAAGTCTTTGTGAGAAAAACAAAGAGTTTCCATCGTAGCGTCTCCAATCCGATATACATAGCTTTATAGCTGCCATACAATTCTGAAAAATGTACCAAAAATCGGTCGGAAAATGTCATTTTTAATAAGAAAAGTTTTTTTATCGGTATCAAATTTTTATATATCACATAATTTTGAAAATTAAAATTATCTGAAATCGGATGTCAATAGCATATATTTTACCGGTTACCGAATCAGTTGGAGTAATGTATTTTACTATGTATAAAATTTTCTTGTATGGTATCATATTTTTACTCTCCATGATTTTTTTAAATTAGGGTAAATATATACTATAAATATTTTACCGGTTAAATAGTGGAGTTATGTGCTCAAATTATAAAAATTCTGCGTCGAAGCTGATTTATATCGGTTCGTGCTCCTCTGGTCTGGGTTTCGAGAAAAACGCGTTAAAATTTTGAGCACGTTGATACTCCGTTAACAGACATTCTCTACTAAAATGGATATATCTACTACTTTTCGTTTGAGGTTTAGGGGAGAGGGGAAGTTGAAAATAGATCTTTAGGAATGTTACAACTAAAGGATAATTTTTCACATTTTTATCACGCTTTTTTCTTACTATTAGTTAAATGGGACTTTTGCGTGTATTTCCTTATTCATAACTGTTCTCTCCTCACAACGTAGATGGCCCTTATCTCTTTGCTTAAGAAAAAAAACGGCGTAACCTCGTCGATATGCATATTATTAAGGGCGAAGGCCTTAACAATATTAAACAGATTGTCCAAGGTATCCAAAAACTCTACACCTTTGGCATTCTAATGGCTTTTCCAAGCAGCTTTCCATTTCTTATACAAATTTATTCATTTTTCACTTTACTTCTAGGAACTTTCTTTGTATGAGAGCTTAACAATTCGCATGATGTCAGTCGGAATAAGCCTTTTATTCTCACAATTTATTGTTACCAATAAATGTTTCTGCCACCAATTGATATCCATGTTAACAGACTTAGACTTTCACATCTTTTAAATAAAAATGTTGGATTTTCTTACTATTCAACCAATAAATCAAATGGCGTGCACAACTACCATTTCGCAGTCGGCTAAAACTTAATTGGCCAATCTAATCTGCAAAATGTGTGTGTTTGATATTGATACCGTTAGTGGTTAACTCAAATAGTTATTTGCACATGTCGTGGGATCGTTCAAAGGTGCCAAGTCACAATCAATTTCCATGCATTCAACAGCTGAGTCAGTGAGCGAACGAACACACAGTCACATGATGCTCTTCCTGCTCTCACTGAGTTGCAAAAAAAAAAATGAAAAATGACGCTTAACAACCGGAAAAAAACTGTTTGCAAATTTTGCCAATTGTTATCTATCTGCTCGCAATTAGCGTAATAATGAAACTGATAATTCAAGTTTGGCCAAAAAAAAAAAATAAAATAAAAAGTTACCCAATCTCTGCTACAGCCGGCATTTGGGGCGTATGCGTAATATTTTTTGGCTTCGTTTGTATTTGTATTTGTAGTTGTAATTGTGCTGTTTGCGCTGAGGTGAGCAGATTGTTTGTTTGCTTATCTATTGCTGATGGCACGAGTTTTTTTTTTTTTATGTCATTTGGCGTACGTGACAGTGAAAAGGCTTACTTTTACCGGCAAGAGGGGTGGAGGGGAGGGGAGTGGACAAATAATTAAATTGGCTTTGGTTCTGTTAATGCGAATGGGGAAATTGGTGAAATGGGGATTAGGGGCTCGTCCAACACAACAAAAATCGAAGTAAATACATACATACATACATACATGAACTCACCTACTGGCTCTTGTCTCCAGGGAACCTAATCAAACACTTCCACTTGAAATGTGTGTTAGCCATAAACTTGGTCATTTCTTGTCTCTGGGCAGTTTTATTCATTTTTAGTTAACTTAATTTTGGGATTTTTTGGCCAGCTTCGAAAAACTGAACAAATGTTAGCCAGTGTGTCCCTATTATGAATAAGGAATTAGAGATGGACATAGGACCAGTGTTGCCATATGAGCAATTTTCCTGTTAGATTTGATTTTGAATCTGAATTAGTAAGCTTGTTTCCCATTTTCAGTTCAATCAAATTATACGATCATGAACATTTTTTTTAAACTGTTTTGTTATATTTTATAAAACATTTTGTTGAACTTCTATCCTATAAGTCGATTTACAACAGAACAAACTCAGAATTTAGAGGAAATCTTCAGACCTTTTAAACAAATAGTAAAAAAACATAAATCTTGTAAGGAAAACTTCAGAAACTAACGAGTTCTTAAGGACTAAATACAAAAATGTATAAATGTGGAGTATAAGTAATAAGCTGAGTAATGATAGCTTTAGTACCATGCACTGTCATTTTATAATATCAGACTGATTTATTATTTTGTATATACATTTTAACAAGCATAAAGTTATATCTTTCTTTAATTCTGAATTTTTGAGCTTTTTATAAAACATTAGAATCAAAAATTAAATTTTGGATAACAAACAAGTAAATCTATTGATTCGGAAGATTTTCCCGCATTCGGAATCTGTTTTTGACAATCTCATGTTTCTTTGGTTTACTGTAAATTAAAGCTAGAACCCTTTTCGATACGTTCTAATCTCAAAGAAAACTGATAATTTAATTAAGAATATTTTTATTATATATTATTTTTCTATATCACTTTAAATAAAAGCAACGCGGAAACATTTTGCTGTGGAAAATTAGCTTTAGATAGACATAAAATTAATCAAAATTATTTATTAAATGTGGATTAAGGGGTCTTCTTATTTTTTCCGGTTTTTTTTTTACATTATTATTACAGCTTAGACATTCCCCTTTCATCCCCTTCAAACCATTTTCAAATATTTGAAACAGTTTAGCAGATATAGCCATTTTAGTGAAGCAATGTTCTTGCTATAGGCCTATTCTCAGATGACATAAAAATTATTTTCGTCACAATGCTTTATATGAATAGAAACACTTTTGTAGAGCTTTGAAATCAGAATGCTTTTGAATAGCTGTTATATTTATATGAAGCATAGTGACGAAAATAAAATTTATGTCATCTGAGATCAGGCCTCAAAGTGAGTATTTTTACGTTGCTCAAAACTTCAAGCGAAACCACGTTTTTTGACCTGGTAGCCATGATTGCGCCTGTTGTACTGCTCCGATTTTGATCAGCCATATTGCTATCGACGCATAATTGATGTTATTCTGGCCCGTACCTCAATCAAGAGGAAGAATATTTTTTTACTATTTTTTTACTACAGAAAAAAAACTTGAAAATCTATTATTAATTTTTTTTAATTGCCGCCAATTTTCAAAAAATAATATTAAAAAATATGCTTGAAGTACGGGTCAGAACTACATTAATTTTGATCATATCCTCATTTACCGTTTCCTGGAGACCCGGAATCATGGCTACCACCTCTACACCTTTTTTTTAGACCTTAATTGGCTGGCCGATAACTTGATGAACAGCCCTCGAATTGCAAAATATTTTTTTTATTTCTCATGTAATCTGAATGTAAATGATCTTAAATCTAATTTTTCAAAGGATTAGAGACTATTAGAAGCAGTGCTGCAAATCGGTTTGCAGTCAAACCGCTTCGGAGATAGAGTTTCCGGGATGTTATGGAAGTCCGAACCGAACTTAGTCCAGAGCCGATTTATTTTACGTATAAGCGTTAAATGCAATTCCAATTAAAGCATCAGTATTTTGGAATCCATTTCAACTAATTTTGCTTCAGAAGAAAATGTTTCCTTACCAAAAGAAAAAGAAAATTAAAAAAAAACAAAAGTGACAAAAATTCACCGTGTCTAACGCACTTATCTGGTTCTTCAGCAAAAAACCCAATTGATGATAGGGCCTGTAGCTTCTATAACCAGTACTGAATAGGCTACCAGCAGTTTATGGTGAATAAGGCATAAGTTGTTTTTGATGAAAGGAAACATAACCTTATATATGGGCAATTCCGCAGAAAAGTCTACAGACGAAAATGAAAGTTCTTAAGGATTCTAGTTGAAAGCAAAAATTTAATTAAAGGTTAAACTTTCCTTAGTTCGTAGAGGTATATCGGGCTAGAAGTACAAATTTACGTTTTGGCCAGATTTTCAGCATTTTTTTTCGATTTATGCTAAGGTCATTGACAATTCCACTCTTTTCACAAAACTTAGCTAAATTAAATTGATTTTTGTTGCGTTGAATAATTAAGAAAAATTCTTCATAAAATCAAAGAAATTAAGTAACGTCGTCATAACGTCACGTAGATAAAAAGCTAATAAAAAAAGAACGAAATTATTTTTATGGTAAATTGGGAAAACAAACTATATTATTCTAAAAACTACTGAAAAAAGTTTCAAAAAAAGAGTTTATCGCAGAGTTTTGCAATTTGTAATCCAAGTCAAAACCCACGTTTTAAGTAACGTCACGTCAGGGCATATTTTTACTTATAACTTTGAATCCGGCCGATTCTTCTAAATTTTTTCTAAATAAAGTGCTATTGAATTACTACTAAAAAAAAATTCAAAACTTTTTATTTTTTACATTTTATCGTACGAAATGTCACGTCAACAGAAAAGAATGCCCATATGAGAAACTAAAAAGTGTTTTGGTTAATCCTCCAACGGACGATTTTCGCGATGAGCTTTGAAATAAAGGGCACCACACAAATCCCTCGCCAGTTGTCACACTCACGGAGGTCGCCCTTTTTCTTGAATAGCAAAAAAAAACCTTATGAACCAGCTCCGTGAACCTGCTGCCAAACGAATTAGCTGGTTCGAACCCCGGAGTAAGGCCATTTCGATTTTCAGAAGGCTTGCTTGTGGTCAGGGTAAGGAGGTAAAAATTATATTGGATTTTAAAATTATTTATTTTTTTACACTTGAGTAAAGTGTATATAAGTTTGTGCCCAGAAGTTGTAACGCATAGAAAGAAGCATTTCCGACCCCATAAAGATATATATTGATCAGACGACGAAGCCGAGTTCATATGGGGACGTCCGTCTGTCTGTCCGTCTGTCTGTCAGTCTGTTTGAACGCGAAGTAGTCTCTAGGTTTAAAGCTAGTCGAGCTGAAATTTTGTAGAGAGTCTTTTGCTGCACGCAAATAAGAGTCGGAAGGATCGGATGATCTTGCCCAGAACGACCGGTCGGGAAAAAGTATGAGAAAACTTTTTAATTTCGGGATATTTTAGGGAAAATTAAAAGCGAAGGGTCAAAAAATAGATTAGTGGGAAAACTTTTTTATTTTTTATCGGATAAATTAGCTTTATATGCGTTAACACAATACAAGATTTTTTAAAATCAGAGGAACGATAGAAAGCTCGCCATACCGATTCGAAAAATGTGCTTTACTAAGAAAAGTAGGGCAACTTATTATCCAGAGTTTAGCAGTTACACTAGGATTCGATAAAATAAAACTCCCCCTCGTTTTTTTATTTATTACAGTGGATAACTTATAGAATAAACTATCTAATTACATTAGAGGGATTTAAAAATAATCTAAGAAGTCTTAATAATTGTTTAAGCCAAATCTTTTCCAAACAGAGGGAGCCCAATTTAGGATCGGGAGGTCATAAATTTATATAATATAAATAATGGTCCAGTTCGAAAGACTCCAAAACGCGAACCGAACTCGTTCTTGATTTTTTCACAGTTCATCATTTAGAAATATGGAATTTTTTAAAGCCAGAGACTGGTTCAGCATGACAGACTTGTCCAGAATCAATAACATAAATATGATTTAAACTCCTTTAATGAAAATTAGTTCTACTTTTAAACTAGTCAGTGTACTTTTGACATTTATTTTTTATGAACTAGCTCATTATGAACCACTTATGCTTTATTAAATGCACACTTCTAATTACAATATGAAACAAGATTACAAATTTTAGATTTTTAAACAATATACTTATATATCTCAACGACTTGAGGCACTTAATCGTAAGATAAAAGGCATGAAGTAAAGGACTCTACAAAAACCAAATTTAAATTCAAATTCAAATGTAGGGTTGCCATTTTCTAAAATAAGCTCACATAATTTCTAACCTTTCATCCATAAGGTCACACTGTTTGTCATTTCTTTGATTCCTTTTCTTTTGTGCCGCCTGAAACTGAAGGAAGCGTTGAACGCCAATTGTGTTGAATTTCAATTAAATAATTATACATTTCTAAGCAAATAATTAACAATTAATTGCAAACTAAACTGTAGGCAGTGCCACAAACTTAAATTGGTAAGTGGAATTGCAATTTAAAGCCACAAATGAAAATAAATTGCATTGCTCCCTCCCCTCACCCCTTGCTCTACGGCTACGCTTGGGCGAATTGTGTGTAAAGTGGAATAGAGAAAATGCTAGAAATAATTAATTTGTTAAGTTTTATTTCGATTTTATTTTGTTAATTTGAATTTTTGATTTGTTTTATTTTTTGTTTTTGTTAAAAATTCTATAGCAAACGATTGGCCTGGTTATTCAGCTCGAACAAGCCAGCAGCGCCGGCGTTAGACAATAAACCAGCAAATCCGGCTCCAGCTAAAGAAACCGCTCCCGCACCGAAACCAGCAGCAGCGAAACCAGAGCCACCCAAGCCTGAGCCACCAAAGCCTGCTGCCGTACCAGCTCCCGTAGTCAAACCCGCACCCGCTCCCGTACCAGCACCTGTGGTTGCTCCCCCTAAACCCACCCCTGTTCCTACACCACCCAAAACCGCCGACAATATGCCCATTCCTTTACCCAAATCCTTAACCGAAGCCAATATCAATGGCAATACCAATGGCAATGGCAATGTCATGGTCACCGCTTTGGGTGATAATTCCGATAGCCTGGATAAGAAACTTTTCGATGCCCAGCAACCCGCCAAAATACCCAAAATAGACAAGGATCAGCTGAAAGATGCCAGCAATGATTTCATCAAGGGCGAAGCCCAATCCTTTGTTCAGTCCATCAAGGAGGCACAACAGGCTGGCGAACGGTAAGAGATTTTTATTTCATTTTTTAAGTTTTTTAAATTTTATTTCCCTATTTTTGTATACCCTGTAAAAACAGTTCCAAGTAGGTAATTATAAGTCAGTCAAAAGCAAACATTCCCCGTAGCATATTTATATTCTGGATCTGCCTGAATTAGAGAGTCCGTCTGTCCATTCATCAGATCTCACAGGTTCCAAATTTACTACTTGGATCTTATAAATTTATTTAAATTAAGTTTATTTTAAATTTTTGCCACGCCCTCTACCTTTTTAATAAGCTTTGTTCTTTTCTCCCACATCATTCTGACATATTTGATCAAAATCGAATGACTATACCATATCTTATAACTGGCATAAAACGATAAGTTTCTAGGTCCTTAGTAAGAAAAAAAACTCTTTCGTTGTTTATGGCAGCCTGTTTAAATTAGGTTCTGGGTGATTGTTTGCTTTCCCAATTTTTCTTATTTATTGTTTATTTGGCCACCCTCAAAAGGTTTAAAAAATTAAAACTTTTATTCAAGCTACATAGTAAGTTCAGATTCGGCTTTAAACAATGGGTTTTTCTCCCTTTGATAAAATGAAAAATAAAAACCCAGACAAATGCTTATATAATACTATTTTGGGATCCAAGTACCCAAATATTATTAACTATGATTTCATGTAAATGCGTATTAACGCATCTATTAAGATAATCCCTTTTTCTGAAAATTTATAAATAGCTAAGGAGTGTTAAAATGTCTTTTAAATAGCTTTAAAGTAATAATCACAAATTTACATATATCTTTACATTAGAGTGATTATTTTTAGTATACAAATTTTAGATCATTAGGCCCCGTTTATTTTATAAATACATATGACATAATTGTAAAATAAGGCTCGCTCGGATAACCTGCTAAGAATCCATGCAGACTCTCTATTCGTCTTTGATTTTTGAAAGGACTCGTACAATAATTCTAAGATAATTCAGACGGAGTATTTGTGGTTTTTGGCTCCGATAATAGTCCGAAGAGGAGTCCTTACATAAAAACAAAAATAATAATTCAGGCGGCTGCCCCAACCAAAGTTGTCTTTGCCGAGCTTCTCTCAATCTCTTGGCTTGAGTGCAGTTTTTTTTTTGAAGTTGTAATGCGGGGTCGATCACAGGCCCATCCGCACAGTTAGGCCCAACTATTCCTTCCACCACTCCCAATTTATTTATAATCAGAATTTTAAACCGAAACAAATAAAAGTCGTCAACTGATCTTACCGGTTGTTATTTTCGGATAAGATTTTGCTGGGACTATGGAATGACAGAACCGTTACTCGTTTCGGTCTTAGATATATGCTTGGATAGATCACTCCCTTTTTTGTTTTATAAAAATGTCAGCACTCCATAAACACTCCTAAGGAGTGTTGCTGGGGAGTCCGGTTTTACTTCTACTAGCCTTTTTTAGGGGTTTTTAGAGTTTTCAATCCATTTTAAGAGCGCCTGGAATTTGGTTAGCTGGAAACAAAATTAATTTATAAAATATACATACACAACATTTTTAATTTCTTGAACGTTAGATTTCACCTTAAGTTAACAAATAGTCTTGACTTGAGATATTGACCGCGTTCAGTAGAAGAACTTGCTCCGATCAATCACAAAATTTAATTGATCTTTCTGCTGACCGCGCCTGATCCGGCATCATGATAGCCAATTTGAGGTATCATGATAGCGGAGCATGTATCAAAGAAATAGTACGCTCCTTTGAAGTGATACTGATACCAGCAGCTGTTATTGTATATCGATAGGCTTGGTATCGATAACATTGGCTTGCTTTCAATCTGCTGTAAATAATTAAAAAAACAATAAAATATAATTAAACCTAACTTTGCTATCTTTTATGCAATTTCCAGGGTGGCACAGAAAGCTAGCGTCGCGACGCCATTAAAAAAATACTGCGTTCCGTGCCTTGATTTTCTTCAAAGGCGTTGGCTAAAAATGTAGCACTTCGTTCAGCAGAAACTTTTCGATCTATCATTCTTTTCTGATACATGCTCAGCGCGTCCATCATTCTGCTGAACACGGCCATTGTTTGTTTCAACTTTGCTCACATTTTCACTTTCGTAAACATTTTGCAATTTCAAACCGGTTTTAAGAGCAAATTTGGTCTCATTCGGAAGTGTCCGGGAATTTTTGAAGTTTTCGTATAAACGAATACACTTTGAATTCAAACTGTTTGATTTAATATGGTAAGTGATACAAATATGCCGGGTTACTAGATTAGATGTCGAAAGTTAAGCGATTTGTAACCAATATATGACAAGCAGATTTGATTCGTACGGATTTCCGTCCATATAATCTAGTAAGCGAACAAATTCACGTCACTTCACTTATTTAGTCATTCAAGTTTAGTTTGAAATGCAGTCGATTATACAAAAATCTAGAGATTTCCTTTTTTTTTAACAGTAGCTTAACAGAGAACTGTTGCAGAGTTTTGTATACCGAAAGCAGGTTTGCTCAGATGCGCATATCTAAGCCATTTATTCACAGATTTTAACCCACTATAGCTTGTTTGACGACTAATTGATGTACTACTACAATCAAAGAAGAAAAGTTAACAACTTAAATTTCTTCCAATTTTCTTGATTTTGGGTCAAAAAAATGCACTTTGAAGTTTTGAGCTAAATATCTCGAAAACTATTAACTTTAAGTATAAAGTGTCTTTTGACTCATTTGTAGGCCTATTTAGTGGCAGTGATTTCGTTTATTTCAATTTGATATAAGTGTAGTATGGAAAAATATAAAAACAACCACCCAAAAAACGGCCTAAATTAATCAAAAATTCTATATCTATTGGGCAGACAAAACAAAAAAAAAAATCCCTACCAAACAAAAATATACTAAAATTAAAAAAAAAGATACATCATACATGTATGTAGCTCTTTATCTATATAAAGTTATAGAATTTTTAAGGATATATAGGGGATATCAGTCGGGCTTTACCAACTTAATTGTATATCTTTTGGGCAGAATGCATCCAAATCTGCGAGTTCAATGCACTTGGCTGACTTCTTGCCGCAAAAATAGTTGCCATGTGGCATCAGCTAAATATGCTGGCATCATGATGATGATGATGTGATGATGTTAATGATGATGCGGCAGCGTCGGCGACAAAATTTGCTGCTGCTGCTGTTATTTTGGTTTCATGTTCTGTGCTTGCGCTCGCTCGCATGGCGTGTCCGTCGTCGTCGTCTCTGAGTGTTGTTGCTGCATTTGCGGTTTACAGTTTATTTATATATAAACATGGCCTGTGCTGTGTGCTCAGTCATTTCCCTCTAATTGCACACAATTGATTTTCAATTAATATTTATGACACGCAATCCCCTAATAAGTTCACTTCTTGTCCCTGCCCAGCCAGCCAGCCGGCAGGTGTTCAAGGATAAAGGCAAAGTCTTTTTCAAACTTTTGGCCAGTTGCCCAGTTTTTCGTTTTTGAAAATGGAAATTGAAAATGATTTTGACACTGTCCATTATGAGTGTGCGTGTGCGTCAGTCAGTCAGTCATCCGATCTGCCCCCATGCAAAGTTTATTTATATTTGGAAACGCAGTGGCGTTGCTTTGGTCTTTATATTGTCTTTGAAATGCAATTGGGCTCCTGCCATGATTTCTATTTTCTATTTTCGTAGGCGTCATGGCTCATCTCCTACTCCCTCCTAAACAGAGAACAACTCGTTCATAATATTCATTTCCTGACTTGACTTGTCGCCCTCACTTGATGTATTCACTATTATGTACCTACAAAATATATATATATCTATATGTATATATATATATAGGATGTGTTGGCTCGCTTCTAGGGAACAAAATTGCTTTTGGCAAGGCGTTGCTTTTGATGTGTTGCCAAAATATTGTTTAGCAAAACAAAAGCAAAGTTGACAAAACTTGCATATATTGTAGATACAAAGAAAACAACTATCTATCTATGTGTGTGTGTGTGTGTGTGTGTGTAGATTTGCCTCCATTTGGCTAATTACCGTTCTGCTCTTTCTTCTCCATGGCAAATATCAATTGTAGCGCCATAATTTCACAGCTAATTGCCATTAAGTTCAACTCGTGCTTGACTGCCTGCAAATTAAACTAATTAATAATACATATTTCAAATGGGTTTTAGTCAGTTTATTTTATTTTTTGGCACTTAAAAATTAGCAAGCAAATTTTCGATTGCGTTTGGCCTCCAGTTTTTTTTTTTGCAAGCAATCAGTCAATGACTAAAAATGCTTGTATAAACACACAACAAAACGCTAATGAGATTGGAAAATGTTATGCAATTGAAATGTTCAAGTTAAACAAATTTTTGCTCTCATTTGAGAATCAGGAAGTCATTCTTATCTAACAGATTTCGAGATTATTCAAATTCAAACAATGTTCAACAAATTAGCAAGAAGTCTTGGTCCTAAGACTGAGACTCCATTATCATTTAAAATTTTTAATCAAGTCCGTTAAAGATTTTCTCGAACTCTGCGCTTTTATCTTTACAGCATTTAACATTTATTTTTAATTGTTTGATTAGTATAGCCAAAAAAGAAGACCTGATCGGGTCGCAGAAATCATTTCTGAAATTACCCAAAAACCCCACAATTAATGTATTAAGCATATAGGACATTCACAGAAGAAAAACCTGTTTTAAAAATAGTTTCCCAAAATTTTTATCAAAAACGAAATTTTGTCAAAAATTTTAATTTTACAAATGATTACATTTTATTAAAAAGTGCTTGAAATGAGCACAATTCAACTTCACCACCTTACAGTAAAATAAGTAGCATCTTAGACGTGTGGCAACAAGCGTGTGCGATGGTGCAGTATAGCGCTGGATCAGCATATCATAAATATCATTTGCAATCCAAAGAGATGTGTCTTTATGAACCCCATAATGACAGATCTGCTTATAAATCAAACATATTTTTTCCCAGTTGAGTTCTTATGATTTGGGACCCCAAAAATATCGGGATCAAAAATTATTTACGTCCCAAATCAGACCAACTTCTATTCGGTTCCAATCCTGAAGATCTCGCAGTTTTTTTTTCGGGACCTGTGCCCATTTCAAGTTTGTATTGGGAGAACAATTATCTTTTTCAACCTTATTAGAGTGTTAAGTCAAATTATAGCGAGCAAAAATTTAATTTTCGATACTCAAAGAAGTTTTTAACACAACTAAGTTCAAGTAAGTTAGTAAAAAAAAGCCAAGTTAGTAAAGTTTGGTAAAAAAAACTATTAGGTATCTAGCTTCATTCTGAGTTCTGAATATACCCTTAGAGCATCTCAAGAAGTCGGAAGTTTTCCAACTTAAAAACGCTGCGAAAATTTTGTAATTGTCTCACAGTGGTTTAAATAATTTTGGTAATAGAATTTGAAACCTGTTCCTTATAAAGGGTATAATAAGACCTTCCAAATATTTTCGATCATATATTTTTGATAAGCATCGGTCTAGCCCAGTTCGTTAGTCTGTATAAACACCTAGTTTTCAGAGAGTTAAAGAGATAGAGCTACACGACATATCAAGAAGTATATTTGACTACCGATTTTTATGATTAGTTATTAAATAGACACTACAGTTTGATCTATTAAATGTTCAAGATATGCTGTTCGCGTTCGCTGCTGCACATTAGTTTCATATGCACAGCAGATAGCCGGTGCTTAAAAAAAAAAAATACAGTTTTTTTCCGAGTTTTTAATGGGTTGTCGTATATAGTTCCTAATTATCGTAGTTAGGATTAATGATATACTTCTTCCTCTGTATTAAGTGTATCGATCTCAAGTGATTTACGATGTTTTTTGATTAGGAATTGCATAAGGTTTCATATAGTAAAGTAAAGATTTCAATTGATTAAGTCAGGGGTGTCCAAACGTTCTTATAACAGTGCAACCAAACATAAAATGTTATTTCCTTGAAAAGGGTTTATAATTTTGTACTGATATTTAAAGGAAGTGTTCTTGTTAAATCTAATCCGTATTAAGCTGATATATGATTCATGGTTCCGTTATGTCAGTTTGTCGGCTTCATGTTGAATTGATTCAATTATATAGCTGAAGAATGAAAACAGTTAGCTTCAATTTGCATTATACAGGACTATACTGTGTATAATAAAATTTAATGGTCAGTTAATTTCTAAACCACTGTGTACCGATAGTAAAATTTTGAAAATAATGACCTTCTGTGATTTTGATAAATACTGGTATACAGTAGCCGATAACAACGCTTAAAGGATATATTCTTGTTATAAAAATACATATTAGATCAAGTTTTTAAGATCTACTGCATTTACTAAAATTCATTGATTTTCATTTATTATGTGAATCTGAGTGATAATCTAAAAACTTATATTTATTGGTTGAAACTTTATTCAAATAAGAAATATTAATTTATAAATCTATTCTTATCTTAGGATGACAGCTTAGTTCCTTCCAATTTTGTAATATCTATCGTATGCTGAAATTTTGAGTCAGAGTATCTTACTTGTAAACTTTTAATTAGTAATATGTACAGAAAAATTTTTATTGTATTTCTTTATCATATTTGTAGTTATATATGATTAGGAAATTAAGTCTTTTATTTATAGAAAATTACAATATAAATTAAATTGAATTTTTGTAATAATGAAATTAGTTTTATATGTTCCCACTGTGTTGGTGGTTATAGCTATTTATGAAATCTGATTGGCTATATTTTAAGATATTAATGAGTTAAGACTACAATTAAACTTTTATTTCCATATATCTTAATATATCGAATCTTATGGAAAAGCTTTTGGTGTGAGTGCATAAGTTGTCATGTTTTGAGCAACCACAACTTCAACTATAATCAAGACATTATCTTGACTTTGAATTTTGTTTACTTTTTCTTAAGGGGGTTACATCTTAAAAATTTAAATAGATTTAAAATCTCAAGCTAAGTTACAGCTTACATTGTGCTTGTCACATGCATTTCCTCTCTCTCTCCCATATTCATATATCATCATCATCATCATCTTCTAAACTTGTCAAGTGTTTTTTTTTCTCAACTAGTTGCCAAATGGGGAGGAACAGTAAAAAAAAAAAAAATATTGCCAGCGGTGTGCCTAGCTATAGCTATTGTATCTACAAGTTTGTTTTGTTGTTGTTTCGCAAGCTTTTCAAGGTCAATCCCTTTATAGTATAAAGCTTTCCTCCCCCCTACTTGTTATTTTGGTTATAAAATCTATTGTTCTAAACACACAGCAAACCAAGCACCCAAAGACTTCAAGCTGCTGTGTAGGGTGGTGGCTAGGAGGGGATTGAAAGGAATTTACGTAATCTCAGCGCCACTCGACCAGGCGGCGGTGGTAGAGCAATTGAAAACGAAAGCAGCGTCGCTGTCAAAGTAAATTGAAAATGGCAAAGAATGGAAAATCAGTGAAATGAGCAGCAATCCCAGATTATATAAGCTTTTGGCGTTGCTCTTTGATTTGACATTGCCAGGGGCGAATACATACATTTCTGTATAATTTAATTGTAGAAAATGGTTATTAAAGCGATAAATATTGTTGTATATTTTTGAATGGAAAATTCGTGTGCCTTTAGGAAAAAGCAAAAGTTATTCAAGACTCAAAAGACTCAAAGTATATTTTTGCTGCGTGTTGCATAAATTTCTTTGGCAACTGTTCAAATATTTTGCTGTTTAAATAACAAACGAATATGTTTTCTGTTCGATGTGTAGACAACACACACACATATGTCTCGACTTTGAGGCCTTATAGATATTTGGTTCAATGAGATTTCAAAATCAAGTTCAAGATGAATATTCGAATGTTAGCTAAGCAACATTTACTCGCGTGTTTATGAATGTTTCTGCGATTTTCTGTAATATCCATTAAGTCATTTTTCTTTATTTTTTCGCTAAACAAACCCCCACATAGTAGATACATACATGTATATAGTAGATACCTGCCAGATATTCAATTTTATTTCAGCATTTTGTTTAAATTTTCTATTTAATATGTGGTATTAGTGCCAAAATTTACGGCTTCATGTGTTTGTGTTATATCAAAACAATATTTATACGATTTTTCTGGCATACATATACATAGACACACAGTCGTGAGAACACGTGTCCAATTAGGTCGCCTAATTAACTTACAATCCGAGGATCAAGTCGATCGGATGAAAATAATCAAAATTCGCCATACAAACTTTTCTAGGAAATTTTCGAAACCCCGCCTTAGTAGGCACTTCCAGCATGAGATCAAACTAATCCGAAAAATTCAGCTTGATATCTCTTATGGTTTGGTCTGTACGTTGATTACTAGTGAGTCAATCAATTAGTCAGATTGAAATCATTCAGCTATAAAGATGTCCTATATATGATTAATTTGTCTAAATGAATGAACCATTGAATGACTGAATTATTGAACTAAGAACCATTTAACGACTAAATAATTTAACTAAGAATCATTAAACGAATGAATTATTAAACAACGAACCATTGAACGACTGAATTTTGGAACTAAGAGCCATTGAACGACTGATTTATTGAACTTGGAACCATTGAAAGACTGAATTATTGAACTTGGGACCATTGAACGACTGAATTATTAAACTAAGAACCATTAAACGTCGATTATTGACTAGTTGTTGACGACTGAATTAGAACAAGTTAATGAACGACGAATTATTGAACTAAAAACCATAGAAAGATATAACAAGAACCAGACAAATATGAACAACAAAACCATTGAAGACTGATTTTGGAACTAAGGCATTGAACGACTGATTTATTGAACTTAACATTGAACGACTGATTATTGAACTAAGGACATTGAACGACTGAATTATTAAACTAAGAACCATTAAACGTCTGAATTATTGAACTAAGAACCATTATTGAACGACTGAATTATTGAACTAAGAACCATTGAACGACTGAATTATTGAACTAAAAACCATTGAACGACTGAATTATTGAACTAAGAACCATTGAACGACTGAATTATTGAAAACATTAAACGAATTATTAAACAAAATTAACGTGATTATTGAACTAAGAATCATTGAACGACTGAATTTTTGAACTAAGAACCATTGATCGACTGAATTATTGAACTAAGTACCATTGATCGACTGAATTATTGAACTAAGAACCATTGAATCGACTGAATTATTGATCTAAGAACCATTTGAACAACTGAATTATTGATCTAAGAACCATTGAACGTATGAATTATTGAACTGTTCTCAGTTATTTTAATCGTAATTATCGACTGAATTATATCTGAGAAGAACCATTGATCGACTGAATTATTGAACTAAGAACCATTGAACGACTGAATTATTGAACTAAGAACCATTGATTGACTGAATTATTGAACTAAGAACCATTGATCGACTGAATTATTGAACTAAGAACCATTGAACGACTGAATTATTGAACTAAGAACCATTGAACGACTGAATTATTGAACTAAGAACCATTGAACGACTGAATTTTGGAACTAAGAACCATTGATTGACTGAATTTTGAACTAACATTGATCTTAGAAATATTTAACGACTGAATTATTGAACTAAGAACCATTGAACGAACTAATTATTAAACTAATTACCAATTAACGACTGAATTTTGGAACTAAGAACCATTGATTGACTGAATTGTTGAACTGAGATCCATTGAAAGACTGAATTATGGAAATAAGAACCAATGAACGACTAGACTTTGGAAATAAAATCCATTGATTGACTGAATTATTGATCTAAGAACCATTGAACAACTAAATAATTAAACTAAGAACCATTGAACGACTGAATTTTGGAAACAAAACCATTGATTGACTGAATTATTGATCTAAGAACCATTGAACGAATGAAGAACCATTGAACGACTGAATTTTGGAACTAAGAACCATTGATTGACTGAATTATTGAACTGAGAACCATTAAACTACTGAATTATGGAAATTAGAACCATTGAACGACAAATTTTGGAAATGAAAACCATTGATTGACTGAATTATTGATCTAAGAACTATTAATCAACTGAATAATTTAAACTAAGAACCATTGAACGACTGAATTTTGGAAATAAGAACCATTAAATGATTTAATTATTGAACTAAGAACCATTAAACGAATGATTAATTGAAAAACGAACCATTGAACGACTGAATAATTGAACTTGGGACCCTTGAACGACTGAATTATTGAACTAAGTTTGATTGAACGACTAAATTAATGAAATAAGTTTGATTGATCGATTGAATTATTGAACTAAAAAACATTGAACTGAATGGCTGTATTATTGAACTAAGAACCATTGAACGATTGAATTGTTGAACTAAAAACCATTCAACCACTGAATTATTGAACTAAGATGCATTGAAAGACTGAATTATTGAACTAAGAACAACTGAATTATTGAACGAAGAGCCATTGAACGACTGAATATTACAACTAAAATTTATTGAACAACTAATTTATTGAACTAGAACCAAATGAACTGTAAAACAATAAACTGAGGCTTAGTTAGGTCCTTCATTTCAAAGATCAGTTAAATAAATCCTATTAAGAGCTCAACTAAACAACTCTGATATTTACAATCCGCATTCCATGGCTTCATATTCGCTTCTTAAGCAATTTTATCAAGATCTCAGCTTACACGCTGACTTGATTGAATCATTCCAAACATTTGCACTTCCCTGGGGAACTATAAATCTTGATATATTTTGATTACTTCACTCAGGTCTGGACAGTAAGCATATGGACGATGAAATGAGCAGAGAAATGAGACATTATGTGCCTTTGTATTGGTGTGTCACTGCGGTTTTTCACACACACACACACACCCACCACACAAGTCATTTACAGGCTTACCACATCATTTCGCTGCAGCGGAGCGCCTATATAATGTTGCTTGCAAGTTTGTTCCATCCCCCCACACACACACACACACACACAGCCAGGCCAATGCAGTTTTCTAGCTGTTTGCGTTTCCGAACACTTTCCTTTTCTCTGCCGGCAACAATATTACGAGCTTTCAATGTGTTTCTTTCTCTGTATTGCTATCGCGCTCTTTTATAAATAAAAAGCCCCAAAAGCTTTAGTTTTTCTACATTTTTTTTTTATCATACGTCACGTCCTACGTCAATTGGCGGCATTTACCAAATACATATAGAAATTCTCATGCCTTGACACCAGACAAAAATTTCATTCATGACTTTAACATGACAACAGTCTTTTTTGAACAATTTAGTAAAGTGTGCTCTCAGTTTTCACTTAATTTGGCGAATTGCGATTCAATTAAATTCCTATGATATCAACTTTTTCTTATCAATTATGTTTAGGCAAACTTATCTGTTATCGCTCCGCCAATTCATAATTTGCTGTTGCGTGAGAATGAATTTCAGTTCGGTTCCATTTCTACATATTAAAAATGTTAAGTTTTCTAGTGCAAATGTCGGCTGGGGATATTAACACAGATTAGATAATCCATTCTTCGAAGATCTAGCTAGTCTGGCAAATCTGCAAATCTAGAGATGGTTTTTAAAACAATTTTACGTAGTACAGATAAAGTTAAGATGGGCGCAGGACAAGATTCCCGCGGATCTCGAAAAAACTGCGGAACTGTAAATAACTTTAAAAGCTTTGTTAGGGACTTTTAATTATTCTGGGTCTTAAAGTAATAAGTACAATGAGCACACCAAAAAACATATGTGTTCTATCGAAGCTGACCAAATAAATATCGAAATAATCTTTAATAATTATCGATAAACTAATTGGAGTTTTAACTATTAAAATTAAATGAATAATTGAATTTTATCGCAATTCAAAAGTTAAAATTTTGACTTATTAACCGCTTACCTGGTCGTTTCGCCCATAGTGGATCGGGAGGGTATTGAATTTAAAATGTGGCGTCGGGTCTTATCTCGATATTATTCTGGTTCCGATTAATTTTTGAATGCCCTAAGCAAGCTTAAGCACAGCATTGAATGAAACGGTTCTGTTCAGAACCGCTTTCTTGGAAATCCAATTTAAAAATAATTGCAAAATGTCATAATTTTTATTTAAGAAAGTTCTGAAAACCGTAAACCAATGAATCGATCCAAAACCTTGGTTTGGATTACTACAAAAACCAGTTTTTGAACCGAACCGGTGGTTTGTGAAGCACAGAACAGAACCAATCTTATTCCCAGAACGGTTTGCATCCCTGAAACCAATATTTTGCGGTAAAATCTGAAGAAGCATTAGCCCCTTAAAATTTATCCAACTTTTTCTTTTGATTCCTTTGCCGTTTTGCCTCTCAATAAATAATGTCTAATCATTTTTTTACATACTCAACATGATGCCAAATACGTCAACAACAATCGGCTGTCAAAACAAAAAAGCTAAGGGCTTCATCGCAGGCTGACATTTGACATGTCTGCTTTAATTTGAATGGACTAAAAGGCGGCATTATTTTGTTTGCGCTAGCAGCGCATTTCTGGCGGTCTAGAGTAACGGTTACTTTTCACCCCACCTGTTAAAAACCGGTATACGGTCAGGAAAAAATGTGTCTTACTGAGAATACCTATTTTTGATGGTACCTATTTTTGATGAAGTCAACAATCAGATACTTAATGATTTTGAATTGATATATATCTGACATGTATATCTTATATACAAACCAATTGTTTACCCGAACCGGATACCGTATACCGAAAAAAACATTGAAACTCAGAACAGAACCGGAACCGTTATTATATATTTTGCGTACGGTAGTTCGAATATTTTGAAAAGACTAAGACTTAAAAGATTTTTGCCGGTACAATTCTCGGTTTTTTTTTGAAATTTCAATTTTATTGATTTTTTCAGGATTCTTGGTAAAACGAATGTAAATCGTGTAAATACAAAGTCAAATTTTTGTGTAGACCATGTGTAAATAAAAACCCTGCAAAAAAATGACCGTTTAAATCTTATTTCGGTGTATATTTGGTTCAATAAGAGCGATTTTCCTTCTCATTATTTATCCTTAATTTTTTCATTTACAAATTAATGAATTAAAAATTGGCGGAAATGGACTTAACCTAACAAGATTCTGTCGGTAGTTAACTAAAAACGAACATTATTTTAGATATCAAAAATCGTGACGGAATTCTTGGGACATGTTTTTTAAATTTGGTAAAGTTTATTATGTTTGAATTTTCCTTCTTCGGAACTATTTTTTGTTGTGTAGGTTGCTACCATTTCTGTTATATCTTCGGATTATAAGGATTTTAAACGGCATATTCCTATTACCGAAAAAACTTTGGGATCGAGACGGTACAGGCCTGTTTACCGTATACAGTCGATTTTTTACTGAAAATTTGTTTCGGTTCGAATGAACCAGAACCGTTTTGAAAATTCAATTGAGTTTGATTCCGGTGCATTTAAAGAAATATAAAATTTAGGTTTTAATACCGACTATACCGATTTATAAGAAAAGCGATCATATACCAGGACTGATAATAAAATTCGGAATCTGAATTGAATTTAAAATTGAAGATAGAGTCGAGTCGGAATCGGGACGGGATCGAGACGGAATAGTCCAATTCTATTGGATTGAATTTAAAATTTTGGGATAGACTAGAGTAGGTATCGGGTCAGATTTTAATTTTCTTTCCCGCGCCCAGCTCTTTCCGAAAGCCTCACCTATCATCATAAGGATAAGGCATATCCCTATTAGAAAAGCACTTTGGGATCAAGACGGAATAGAATTCAAAATTAGGGATAAGGATTGAATTTCAAATTTAAGATAGAGTACAATCGGGACGGGATCGCGGACAGAATTTAAAATTTTAAAATGTTTTCTATCCCGGGATACCGAAAGGTCTCTGGGGTGATCTCTCGACCTCGATTTCTTCTATTTAACCCAGTGATGGGCAAACAATACAATCACAGTTTAGCTTTGTATGTGTGTAAAACCGCAACGTGCTTTAAGCGTCGGTGTGCGACGTCGCTGCTACAGCGGCCTTTGCTGTGCACAGGCTATAGCCCAACTGGTATCCTATATTCATAAGGACAAGGCATGGACAAGCAAGTTTTAAACTTAGCAAAGCTTTAATTTCTCTTTGTCGGGTGGATGGCCAAAACAGCGGGTAGCAGCGGCAGCAGAGGCAGCTACTACCGGAGCTTTACCATAGCAGGAGGCACAACTCACACACACACACACACATCCATGCAAATTATAGCTCTGGCTCTCTGTCTCTCACTCGGCGGTACATTGTATAGTTAGATTTATTTCTGTTTGTGTTTCTGTGTGTGTGTGTGTGTGTGTGTGTTTGAAAGTGAAAGAAGAAGGGTGCCTGGCGTCGCTGTCGCTGCCTCTGCCTGGCCATATTTTGCTGCCGCTAACCGACTGCACTTAAGTCAAAGAACAAACTTTTCAGATCATTGTAACGTTGGACGTTGAATTCTACGGTTGCAAAGGTGAGCCGTTCTCCAAAAAAAAAAAAAATTTAAAAATTTAATTAAAAATGGGAAAATTAAAAAAATAAAAACCTGGTGAAACATTTTGTGCTAAAATTTAGTTTTAAGTGAATTTAAATATGTGTGTCTGTGCGTGCGAATAATTTTCAACTTGAATGCAATTTTTTTATTGGCATTTTGTGTCCCGGCCTAAACCGGTTACCGGCAAAACTTTTATAGTTTTTTTTTTCCCCATATGCAATTGGAAAAACTTGTTTTGCCGCCTCTCTGTGTTCACGGTCTGGCGGCAAATGAATGTTGTGCAATTTTTTGTGATTTTTGCGGCCAAATGCCAATGAACGGAAAACTGTACCGTTTGCCAAGTGCAAGGGGTAAGAACCTGCAATTGGTTGTAATTGTAGTTAAAGGTCGTTTAGTGGCTGGTGTTATAGTTCTCGGTCAATGCCATAAGTTTATATAATCTAGGCAAAAAATTTTCTTCATAAATTACATAAGACTTGCTCTACAGTTTGACAGTCACATACGATCGAGTTCTTGCCTCCACAGCTAAATTTAGCGGTTTCAGGTTGATATAATGCCGGCTGCTAAAAATACAACCCCCCCAAATCAAATAAACAAAACAAAAGCACACACACACACACACATATCAAAGATTTAGATATACCTGAGATTTCAGTAAAATTCCACCTAAAACTTATACAACAAACTGACAAGTTAAGTGCCCCCTGTGAGGGTATGAAAGGAAATATATTATACAAACTATTTTCTATTGTGGAACAAATCGCGCAAATTTGTTATACAAATTGTTTATCTTCTCTCTCTCTCTTTCACTCTGGCACATTGCTGTTAATTATTCAATTGAAATCTATTAAAAAAAAGTATATAACAAAAAAAAAAAAAAAACCATAGCGAGCAGTTGGGCATTCAAGATTAACTTGTCACAGCCGGAAAAACCATTTCCCATCACCTAGTTAACTAGGTAACGCGCTTTTAAATAACAAAAAAAAAAAAACTCATTGCAAGTTGCATAATCAAAAGCTGGGTGGGGTCTCTGTCTGTTCCCCCATACCAGACAGGAAATTGCAAACCAATCAATAATATACACAAAAGTTTTGACTTTTTGTCGTCGAGTCAATAAATAAACAAACAAACAAAAAGCCATATAAACAAATCACAATTCTTTTAAGGTGGCACCATATTTTCGACTTGACTGTTATTTAGCAGAGCAAAAGCTTGAAAAGGACTTAACCTACTGTTAGTAACTAAGCTTTCTCTACAAAGAGAAAAGCTTTAGTCAACAGCTTTTGTAAAATAGTTAAAGCTAACTGTTTTTTTTTGTAGTCATTGCAAAAAAAATTAGTATAAACTAGAGTTGAGTCATATTACTCTTATATGTATATAACTCTTATATGTATATAACTCTTATATATAAAACTCTTTTTAAGTATAACTCTTATATATAATTCTTATATATAACTCTATATAACTCTTATATATAACTCTTATATATAACTCTTATATATAACTCTTATATATAACTCTTATATATAACTCTTATATATAACTCTTATATATAACTCTTATATAAAATCGAATAATATAACTCTTATATAAAACTCTTATATATAACTCTTATAAGTCTTATATATAACTCTTATATAAAACTCTTATATTATATAACTCTTATATATAACTCTTATATATAACTCTTATATATAACTCTTATATAAAACTCTTATACTAGATGTCATAGCAAAATTGTTTCATTCAGGTACCAAAATTTAAGTGAAATTAAATGAATCCTAAATAAATAACACTTACTTGATTTGTTTTATCACGTTCAAAAAAAACAAGGTACTAGCAAATGGAGTATAAGACCTAGTATAAGAGCAAAAACGGAAGAGTTTTCCAAATCAAAGCAACTCCATTACCCAAAACCACTTGATATATTTAGGTACTAGCAAATCAAGTATAAGACCGAATATAAGACCCATTATAAGACCCATTATAAGAACAATATTGTTCCCATCTTATACTAGATGTCATAGCAAAATTGTTTCATTCAGGTACCAAAATTTAAGTGCAATTAAATGAATCCTAAATAAATAACACTTACTTGATTTATTTTATCACCTTAAAAACAACTAGGTACTAGCAAATGGAGTATAAGACCTAGTATAAGAGCAAAAACGGAACAGTTTTCCAAATCAAAGCAACTCCATTACCCAAAACCACTTGATATATTAGGTACTAGCAAATCAAGTATAAGACCGAATATAAGACCTATTATAAGACCCATTATAAGACCCATTATAAGAACAATATTGTTCCCATCTTATACTAGATGTCATAGCAAAATTGTTTCATTCAGGTACCAAAATTTAAGTGCAATTAAATGAATCCTAAATAACTAACACTTACTTGATTTATTTTATCACGTTAAAAACAACTAGGTACTAGCAAATGGAGTATAAGACCTAGTATAAGAGCAAAAACGGAAGAGTTTTCCAAATCAAAGCAACTCCATTACCCAAAACCACTTGATATATATTAGGTACTAGCAAATCAAGTATAAGACCGAATATAAGACCTATTATAAGACCCATTATAAGAACAATATTGTTCCCAGGGCTGCAAACCGGGTTCCCAGGGTTTTGAACCGAACCGGTTCGAATCCGGAAGTCCGACTTTTCTCTCTTTTAAAAAAAAAAGCTGAACCTGAACCTGTTCCGAACCAAAAGTTTCGGTACCGTTTAGGTACGTATTAGGTACTAGTAAATCAAGTATAAGACCTAATATAAGACCTATTATAAGACCCATTATAAGAACAATATTGTTCCCAGGGCTGCAAACCGGGTTCCCAGGGTTTTGAACCGAACCGTTTCGAATCCGGAAGTCCGACTTTTCTCTCTTTTCAAAAAAAATAACTGAACCTGAACCTGTTCCGAACCAAAAGTTTCGGTACCGTTTAAAAAATGTTAAAAGTCTTAATTAAGCGGGCATTTTATTGATAAAAGAAGTAGCATAGACCAACAATTGCTCGAAGAATAAAACGTAATAGAACTCGTATGTTCGAGTAAACAAATATTCAGGAAATCTGTAATTTTTTTTTATATTTTTAACAATTTAATTACTCTTCTTTACAATTCTGGTTAAACTGATCCTACTTAATATAAATAGTCTCTTAGACGTTTGCCCATGAGTGCGTTGATGAGGGTCATTCCATTCGTGTTAATTGCAAGGTCCATTTTTTTTAAAAGATATTAATTTTATCATATCAAAGCAAATGTTATGAAAAGGAAAATTTTTATAAATTAATAATTTTTTTACAAAGATTGTATTGGTAATTTTATCATATCAAGTTAATCTTCGTCATATCGGAGTGAAATTGATATGAAAAATGTGGGAAATGACTGGAAAAGGCAATTTTTTTTTTTTTTTTATTTTTTTTTTTTTTTTTTTTTTTTTTTTTTTAAAAGATCGTATTGATAATTTTATCATATCAAGTTAAACTTCGTCATTTCGGAGTGAAATTGATATACAAAAAATGTGTAAATGACTGCCATTTCATATCAATTTTTTTCTCTGTGTATATTTTGGTTCCGATAAAATGATTTGGGTTTGCAGCCCCCATTGTTCCCATATTACTGTGTTTTTTTTCCAACTCTAATATTACCCCCTTTAATGAAGCCTCTCGCCTCTGGCTGATTGTCTTCCCAGACAGGCCCCAGAATTTAAATCAACGACTTCCGGCTAATAAGCGAAATATTTCTTCCACTTGAGGTTCATCTTTTAGTATACATATGCATACATATATATTTATACATACATATATAAATACTTATGTTCATGCCTAATTGAGTGTACGCCACTTTGACGTTTGCCAAAAAAAAAAAAAACACAATTTTAATTAAATTACAACCATGTCTGCCCGCCTCATAAAAAATAAAAGAAAATATTTTCAAAAAAAAAAAAAACTATTTAATAAATGCGGGTATCTCTTCAGTGTCCATCCTACTTAACCACCCTCACCCTTATGGGCTCCTTTATTAATAAGAGCTTTATGTCGAATTCATGTCAGTATGATTATTGCATGTTTTCGTTGAGTTAGGAAGCAGGGATAGGGGTGTTCAGACTCTAATACGTTCAATTAATATGGAAATTGTGTGATATAGGGGCGGGGAGTAGAAGTACATCAGCAGACTTAACATGTTGATGCTTCAGGGTATGCCATGAGTACACTTTAGAGCTGAGTCATAAGCTCTAAATCTCTTCGATTATGTTTTGAAGCTCTTAAACTTTACATCTTTAAATTGGAGTCTTATACGTTCAATAAGTGCTAGTAGCCTGGAATTGTATTTAAATTTTTGGTCCTGACTGTAACAATTTCACTATACAAATCTATATAAGAAGAAAATAAGCTATGTTAGTTATTCTGAATTCTTATGCTAAAGCGCATAGTTTAAAACTCAAGTTGCATTAAGGGACATTTTCATGATTTTCAACACTTAGTACTTTTTTGAGAAAATTTAAGTTGCCTACTTTTAGGTCGCTTTAAAAAAAAAGTGATGCAAGCCGTTCGGAAATAAGAAGTGATTCGGATCTGTGATTCGCAGAGTTTTTAAAACACTGGTTCGGTTCATAATATGGATATTATAGCAATCCGAATCGCGGTTTTGGTTCGATTCAGTGGTTTAAGTTTAATATCAGTATCACGCCTGATCCCTATTCCAAATTTCCGAACTTTCTAAAATTAAACTTAAGACATTTTGCATTTATTTATTTTAAATGCATTTAAATAGCTTCGGTTCCATCGAAATATATTAATTATATACATAGAAATCAGATACAGTCCATATAATACATTATTGCCTTGGTGAGCTGATCTTATTATAAATGTATTTAATGTAAAGACAGATTTGAAAGCAGCGTCCATAAGTTCATGAAAAAATTTAAATAAATACTGGTGCGTATCAATTGGATTCCCAGCAAAAAGCTCCAGCAAAAGGAAGCGTCGTTTTATCGTATGAAAGAGAAGAACGCGTAATAATCTCTCAATAAACATGAAGGTACTGCAAAGGCTTCATTTAGATCAGTGTAGGGCGCGTCCGTATAGCGTGTGCAAATGAAAGTACCCAGCGCAGCGACGTCGCTCACATACAGCATACGAACGTTTCGCTGCCCGCCCCACTTACATAGCTAAAATATGATAGTATTTGGCCCTGCCCTGATTTAGATTAACGAAAAACACCAGAGCTCTTTTGTAAAAAATAGCTGAACCTGAACCAAATGTTCGAACAAAACAAATAAGAAGAATAGACCAAAAATTACTCGAAGAATTTTTTTTGAAAAATTTCATTTGAAAATAAATTTACTCACATGTTCAAATAAAGAAAAATCAGAATTTTTGAAATTTTTTTTTTTTAATATTAAAAAAATTAAAAAATTAAAAAATCTGTCAAAATTTTATAAAACTTGGGACGAACCAAGGCTCGAAGCAAAACCTTTGCACAGAAACCTTGAACCTCAAATTTCTGAACACTAACCATTGGTAAATTTTGGTTCGAACCCTCAAACCGGATCTCCGGAAATTTTTTTGGTTTGCAGCCCTGGAAAACACTACTACTACTTTGAAAAATCACTCGATTTTTAAGGTATTGTACCGTAGTGTTTACTTCATTAAACTCATGGATAAACTGACTCGAACCGTTTTTGTAGGCGTTTTGTGGTTCGATTCAGCATTTTCGAATGAACACCGGTTCAGGTTTGGTCCGGTTTAAGAGCTCAAATAAGCGGTTTGGTTCTGAACCGGTTTGCATTCCTGCTTTAAAAACATAAATCGGGAATTACACTACTTAGAGCCGATGAGAATCTACTTTAGAATAGCGATTATTGTGCATGTGTCACACATAGGCTTAGATTTTATTCTATTATAATTAAAGTAAAAGTTTAAGCGTCAATAGCGTAGAAAGCGTATTAAGCTCATAGCGTAGATGTTGTAATGTAAGTAATGATGTTCGTAACGACCCTCTAAAGTATATATATCAAGAGCACAATCAAATATAGCTATATTCGTGTGTCTGCTCGTATGAACCACCAGATCTTAGAGATGCTTACACTAACAAAGAAATGACAAAGCCAAAAAGAAGATGGAATTTTCTAAAATCCTGAAAATTAAAATTTCGAGCGGGGTACAAATGTACCCCAAAGGACGGTACATCTCAGCGGATGTTGATGAGGGACTGATATTTTTTTTACACAGGTCGGTCCTTTTATTTTTAAGTGGATGTATGTACATCGATTCGTGCTGTTGGTATTTGCCCAAATAAAACCGTGTATATACGAGCAATTTATCAAAGAACATTCAATGTTAACATAAAGTATCGATATTTTGATCAATATTTAGATAGAATCACAACTATTTTAACCAAAGCTGTTGACAATTGAGTAAAAAAATAACCAATAATATAAATAATAAAATCTGTTTCGTGGACCCAGTACCATGTTCCCAATGTGGGGAAAAGCGCTATTAGAGTTAAAGAAGAACCGTTAGTTTGTATGTATTCCAGTTGAGTTTTAATCAGGGTGGCTAACTGCTTCTGAACCGAACGAAACCGTACCGAACCGCTTATTTGAGCTTGTAAACAGTTCCGCAAAAAAAAAATTTTAATCGATCGGGTTCCAGTGTGTCCACATCAGACAGATAAATATATCTATCATTTTGCACTCTTTCCTTACTACTTTATGTATGTGTGGATGTCGGTTAGTACTCTCTCACCTATTTTTCTGGGATATGCGACACTTTGCTTTAGTGAATGATAGATACGGGGTTGCCCATATTCGACGGACCCATGTTTTTTTAAAAAATCAAAGAAAAATAAAAATTTTGGCAATCTTAATCATTTAATTTGTTCCAAGTAGATTTGTTTACATCAATTTTTGAATATGATATCTCTCAAATGGCCGCCTCTGGCGTTGATGGCGTATTGTGCCTTTGCAGCATTTTCCATCGTTTTATCGCCAACATTTCGGCCGGAATAGCGGCTATTTCTTCACGAATGTTGTCCTTGAGCTCTTCTACGGTCCTTGGCTTTGTTAACGTAAACCTTTGACTTCAACATCCCCACAAGAAGAGTCAGGCGGCGTCAAATCGAGGAACGCGGTCACCACTTTTTCGACATCAAACGGCCCGGAAACAATTTCTTCAGAAAATCGATTGTTATGCGACTTGTGGGAGCGCCAGTCTTCTAGAAACCAGAACTGCCTCAGGCGCTCTTTTGACGAATAATTGGCATCAGAAATTATCATCATGTCGCTAGATAACGCTCCGGTTATGAAAACAGCATGGCCATTTTCATTTTGAAGAAAAACGGCCCAATGACCGCTTTTCGCACTAACGCAGCACCAAACTGTGACTTTTCTGAAGGCACTTCTCGAACTCTGAGGATTAGTGGCGTAAATAACGGCAATTTTGCTTATTTAGGTCCCATCCACGTGAAAAAATCTTGAGTTTTTTGGGACATGATTTTGATTAGCGGAATGCATATCTATAGAAAACGTCTTGATAGATGGTCTATATAGAGACAGTCTATAGATATAATTCCCGATCATCGGCCCCCTCTACCTCCTTGGTTGCTGAACGGGAACCCACCTCCTGAAGTGATTTTTTTTGGTAACTTGTAATTTGATGCCACAAAAATCACAAAGCCCCCAAAAATTGCTTACAAATCTTGGCCATGTTAAAGAATTGGGCCGCTTCCCATTTAATAGAGGATTTCCTGCTCATCTCAATTTCAACTAATTATATTGAGGCACAGAGGCCATGCGACACTTGTGCATGTAAATATATATATTTTGACCAGTTTGTAGCCAATTTCCCGTTGCAGTTTCTCACGTATGCGCCGACGACGGCCTCAATGTCGATGGCCAATTTCCCGAAATATATTTCGCATTATTTTCATGTGCTTGGCAATTGCTTTGTGCAATCGTTTGGCCAAAATCAGCGCCGGGCCAGGCCAATGTTTTATGCAATTAACCAGAGGCGCAAGTTGTGAGTTGAATGACCCAGACGGGGACTGACATTTAACAAATGCAATTTCGATTCTTTTTTTAAGAGGTAACAAAGTGTTATTTAGCCACAGCTTTTGTTATCTTATCATTTCTTCTTAGCTGTCTGAAGATCAATTTTCAGCCACCCAACTTTGAAAGAGTTTGGAAGAGCTTATCAGTTACTGGCTCTCTCTCTCTCTCTCTCTCTCCTCTCTCTGGGCCCATAACTGGCTGGCTAATATTTTGCCAACCATTCGCGAATCGTAGTTAAGTCTTAACGGTTGCAAAAACAACGTGTGTGTGATACAAAAAATCCTTCAACTGTGACACTAATAGCTTAAGCTGACTCTGATCCCAGGGTATACAGGGGGTGGTGGTGGTTCTTGCTGCTGCTGCTGCTCATTAAGGGTTACTACATAATGAAATTAGTTTTTGCAATTGTTGTGCGTCAACTTAATTTGATTTGCTTTGCTTTTAAGTGCTTTCTTTACCTTCTTGAGTGCGTCCTTTACCCCCAGTCAAACGCTGTTCCAGTTCTGCCTGCCTGCCTATCAGGCCACTTGAGTTAATTGATTAGTTTCAACGCCTTTTAGACAGACAGTTAGATTTCAAGATACTTTTAATTTGCCAACGCCCCAGTAACAACTCCCTTTATCTTTATGGAAGGCCTTATATGACTCGCTTAAAATTTCCACAAAACCATAAAGAAAATCAATATAAGCAAAAAAAATAAAAATGAAAATAAAAACTGTTTTCAATATACAAAAAAATGATCATCTCTCTGGGGGCCAAGCGTAAAGATTAGTCACTGGGGTGGGTTGGGTCTGAGTAATTGAAGCTGCAAATGAAATTAACCAAGTAAAAGCAATTGTACGTAAGTCATTGGAGAGAGAGTGAGTGAGAGAGAGATGAAAACAAATGCAATCTAAATGAGTTTAATGGGCATTAGACATGCCAAGTAGTATAATATGACTGAGGTTTATGTCTCTGGTCAATTGCACTACCAAATCAGCAGTCAATCTGCCAGAAATTGTACAAAATTTTCCTTCCACTTCCACTAAAATTTAGTGATTTAAATCCGTTTTTTTTTTTCAACCTGATTTATGCTCAGTATCATCACAATATTGTGGCAAAACAAAAAATTCCATACAAAAAATAACAAAAAAAAAGGTATTGTAGGCTGCCTTTTCATTTTGACAGTATTGTTAAAGTGGATACTGAGCATTTGACTGAAAGATCGCCAAAACTTTTGTGGAAGTGGATTCATGTGAACAAGGCTGTATAAGTCCGTGTTTACACGATGAAGTTTGCTTCATGAAGCTCTCTTCGATTTCGTTTTGAAGCATCTTCAAAACTTCATGCACATTTACATGAAGAAGTTTGCTCCATGAAGTTTGAATTCAATTCGCCTGAGAACACGAGTTATCGATAAGCAAATAACCCACAAATCAACCCTGCATCAGTTCAATCGGAACAAAGCAAAGGAGAATTATCGAAAAGCTTCACGCCAGGTATCTGAAGCTTTGCCAGTTTCGGCTGCCCCTCTTCACCTCTTTCCCCACAAACAAAAACTAGAAGAACTTCAGAGAAAACTTCATCGTGTAAATGCGGACTTACTGTCATTTTGTGGACCTAAACTCGAAAGCTGTCTGATAAACACTTTTTGCTGTTAAATAAAGACTGATTCGGTTTAGTGCTTTAAAGAGATCCTGACCCTTCGGTTTGGATTAGACTACAGTATCGGTTTGGTTGAGTGTAGAGATGGGCGCGGGACGGGAATTTTCAGGATTCCCGCGGTTTCCGAAAAAGTCTTCGGGATAGGAACAGGACGGGATTGAATTTAAAATTTGGTTTCGGAATAGGGACGGGTCGGGACAGACTAGGGGCGGGATCGGAACAGGATTGATTCTTGATCTCGAAATTTTTCGGGTCCCAATTTATTCTTTGGGTCCCGGTTTTTTCGGATCCAGTTCCCAAATGAATGAAATTTTGTAGGAAAAATGTACTTAAGGTTAAGACAAACATGGCTTATACTTTATGGGGTCGAAAACGCTTACCTTTATGTGTTTCAAACATCTGGACAATTTTATAAGACCCTATACAAGGATATAAAAACTGTCTTCAATTTGAAACAATTCGAGTCGTGACGGGATTCCCGAGTCCCGAAATAAATCTTCGGGATCGGGACGGGACGGGATTGAATTTAAAATTGGGGGTCGGATCGGGAGTCGGTGACATAGGATCGGGACAGACTAGGGTCGGGATCGGGACGGGATCGAATGTTCTGTCCCGCGTCCATCTCTAGTTCAGTGGTTCACGCTCCGTGTTCTTTTAGAATATTGGATTGGCCCTGTTCAGCAGAAGAACTTGCCCCCTGATCAATGATTCCCAGAGCTGATTATGAAAATTATATTTTCTAAGGGCCGTTTTCTCATGTTTCTGTTTTTAAAATCAAAGGTTATTATTCAGAAAATTAATGTTGCCTGCTTTTGGGGCGCTTTTGAAGTATCTATGCTATTGTCTACATAGACCCGCATATAATTAACCAGTTCCACGCTTACTTTCCACTTTGGTTTATTAACTTACTGATTATAAAAAAGCTTTAGAAATTGTGTAATAATTACTGGTGAAGCGGCTACTCAAAGCTGACTCTTTATACTTCACATATCGTCAGTGTGCAACTGACGCTTGAAGCGAAAGCTCGTTTTTGCGATATATGCGCATACGATTCGCGCACACACACATGCAAACTTTGTGTGCTTCTCAATTGACACTTGATGATCCTTCAGTGTGCATCTGATTCACGCATATCAATTGTTGGTTTACTTGATCGCCATGCGAAAATTGTGGTTGGTTTTTTGTGCAGCGATCAGGCACACTCTCTACATCAAAATTTGCGCGTTCAAATGAACATTAAAAAATAATGAACTAGTTTTCAGTGTTTGAACTATAGTTAATTTTTTGAACTAAAGCTGATTTTATGAGAAGTAATAGCGAAATGGAAAGGGTAAAGCACACGTATTTTGTATTAACATGTGTGTGTTCAGTGCTGCAAAAAAATACCCCCGTCGAAAATGAACTATCGTTCCAACAGAAAATATGGTTCATAAAAAATGAACTAGTTCATTAAATGAAAAAAAACACCTCAAAATTTGGCCGTCGAAAATGAATTATAGTTCAAAAAGGAAATATAGTTCATAAATATTAACTAGTTAATAAAATTTACAAAAAACAAACACAAATTTTTGCCGTCGAAAATTAACAATCGTTGAAATATGGTTCATAAAAAATGAACTAGTTCATTAAATGAAAAACATCACCCCCAATGTTGGCCGTCGAAAATGAGTTATAGTTCAAAAAGGAAATATAGTTTATTAAAAATTAACTAGTTCATAAAATTTACAAAAAAAAAAAAATAAACACCCATTTTTTGCCGTCGAAAATGACATAGTTAAAAAGGAACCAAAGTTCATAAAAAAATAAACTAGTTTATAAAATGAAAAAAAAAACACCAGTTTTTGCCGTTAAAAATTCATAAAATGAACTAGATCATAAAATAAACTGGTTCACAAAATGAACTAGTTTGAAAAATGAATTACAATTTTAAAAGGAACTATAGTTTATAAATAATTAACTAGTTCATAAAATTTAAAAAATCTCCACCAATTTTTGCCGTCGTAAGGGAACTATAGTTAAAAAGGAACCATAGTTCATAAAAAAAATAAACTAGTTTATAAAATAAAAAAAATAAACACCAGTTTTTGCCGTTGAAAATTCATCAAATGAACTAGATCCTAAAATGAACTGGTTCACAAAATGAACTAGTTTGAAAAATAAATTACAATTTTAACTAGTTCATAAAATTTAAAAAATCTCCACCAATTATTGCCGTCGTAAGGCAACTATAGTAAAAAAAGGAACCATAGTTCATAAAAAAAAACTAGTTTATAAAATAAAAAAATAAACACCAGTTTTTGCCGTTAAAAATTCATAAAATGAACTAGATGCTAAAATGAACTGGTTCACAAAATGAACTAGTTTGAAAAATGAATTACAATTTTAACTAGTTCATAAAATTTAAAAAATCTCCACCAATTTTTGCCGTCGTAAGGCAACTATAGTAAAAAAGGAACCATAGTTCATAAAAAAAATAAACTAGTTTATAAAATAAAAAAATAAACACCAGTTTTTGCCGTTAAAAATTCATAAAATGAACTAGATGCTAAAATGAACTGGTTCACAAAATGAACTAGTTTGAATGTAAAAAATAATAAATTTAACTAGTTCATAAAATTTAAAAATCTCCACCAATTTTTGCCGTCGTAAGGAACTATAGTAAAAAGGAACCATAGTTCATAAAAAAATAAACTAGTTTATAAAATAAAAAAAAAACACCAGTTTTGCCGTTAAAAATTCTAAAAGAGATCAAAATGAACGGTATTTAAAAAGGTGAAAATGACGATCCTTGAAAAAGAACTAGTTGAAAAATAACTAGCTAAAATTTAAAAATCTCACCAGTAAACTATAGTAAAAAGGAACCATAGTTCATAAAAAATAACTAGTTTATAAAATAAAAAAATACACACCAGTTTTTGTCGTTAAAAATTCATAAAATGAACTAGATCCTAAAATGAACTGGTTCACAAAATGAACTAGTTTATAAAATAAACATTTGAAAAATGAACTAGTTTGAAAAATGTACTAGTTTGAAAAAAAGCTAGTTTATAAAATAAAAAAAAATAAACACCAGTTTTTTGCCGTTAAAAATTCATAAAATGAACTGGTTCACAAAATGAACTAGTTCTCAAAATGAACTAGTTCTCAAAAGACTACAAAAATTAACTATAGTTCATAGAATTAATAGTTCATCCAAAAATTATTTAAGGTTCTTAGTTTCCAACTCCAAATGATTCTCAAACTCTAGCATTGCAGTCCTATAGAAAAATAGTTGCCTACTTTTCAGCGTTAGGCTAATAAAGACAAAACGGCAAAGTTTTCAGATAAATATCAAATAATATATATATATTTGTCATTGGCCATACCCAATCTTGGTACATTTGTCCTACAGGCCCTGGGAATGTCACAAGCTGTTGACTTTCAAGTCGATTGGCCAAAGTAAAATTGATTTTTTTTTGTTTTACAACCCACTTGAGGGCGGGAGGGAGGAAGCGGGGAGTAATTCGTGTCATTACCAGAGCACACACACATTTCACACTCAAGCTCAACACTTGAAGTTGACTTGACCGCCACCCGGCTTAGGCGCAACAATTCCCAGCTGCCGAAATGCGTCGCGTGCCATAAATTTTTATTGATTCAGCAGCAACCCACCACTTGGACTTGGTTGAGGTGGTATTGGTGGTGGGTCCTGTACGTGGCTGCAACCAACCAACGCATCATATAAATATATCCTTCCGCATTATGTTGCTGCTCATCCGGCAACAGTTTTTTTTTCCTGCCGGCGCCTGCGGCTAGGCAATACTCTTTCAACCCTGCTTGTTAAAGCACAACCCTGCTCTCTCTCTCGCTCTCTCTTCGGGAGCTGAATACGTTGCTTCAATTTTTGCCGGTTAACTTCCAGGCTCTTGGGTGCGCCACTACTCACTCAGTTCCTTTCAATTTGCCGAGCAAAACGCGCGCGCGAAATATATTTTGCAGCAGCTCCCCAGCCAGTAGTAGTCAGCCAACCGAGCAGCAGTCAGCAAGTCCTTTGCTCCCCAATTTTAATAGCCATTTGCGTAGTGTTTGTTTAGTGTAGTATACTTTTGGGCGCGGCAGCAGCAGCAGCAGCAGAAAAACGTGCAAAATCAAAAATATAAAAAATTTATTGCGTCCGTTATTTTGATACCCAACGACGACGACGACGACGAAGTAGACCACCAACTTACAAAAAGCAAATCAAAAGCAATAAAAAAAATTTAAGATCCCGGAGAAGAGCTAAAGCTATATTGTGATTTCATTTTACCTGCAAAAAAACAAGTTTTTTATATACAAACCAAAAAAATTTTGTGACCAAGCCAAACGCCAAATTTTTTAAACGTTTTTTGAAACTTTACACAAAAAAAAAAAAAAAAAAAAAAAAAAAAAATCATGGGTCTGTGCGCCTCCAAGGATAAAAAGGAGAAGGTGATCGAGGGCGATGTGGCCAATGGCGAGCCAAATGGTGCTGCAGCCACTGGAGAAGATGGGTGTGTATTTGGCCTAGGTCCTAGACAGAGCAATCTGTCTGTATTCACCGGGCTAAGGATGAGAGCAGGAAGAACTGACGTCATGCGTGTGTGTGTGTGTGTTGTGCCCAAAAATAAAATACCATAAAAAAATTATTATTGCCCTGGTCTCTGGGCCTTGCTCTAATGGTGCGCATGTGCGGGTGTGTTTCCCCGTATATATTTTTGGCGTATTCAGCGCGGGGCCAAACCGGCAAATATTTCAATAGTCTCGGTCAGCCACCACCAAAAAAAAAAAATTAAAGCAGCCGCCACCACTTAAATGGGAGAATTCGGCACTATAGAAAGTTTTACCATTTTTTTTTTACTTTAATTTTTAAAAAAAACTAAATAAAAAGAATCTAAGTTCACGTGACACATCGCAGCTATTTCATATGTGAAAGATGAAAGAGCGATCCTTAGACAATCGAAAATCAACTTCCTTAAAAGGTTTAAAATGTGGAATTTGAATAGATAAATTGTTTTTTTTTTTATCGATTTTTCCAAAACACACAGAATCAAAATAAGATCCTTTAAGAATGGATATTATTAATAAACTTTTTTGGGGATATTAAAATATAAATTTTAATTTTCAATTTAACTGTATTCAATCTCAAATGGTTGTGAAAAAGGAAATTATTAATATTCAGTCTAAAAGGATATCCAATGGATCTTCAAAAAATATCAAAATAAACGAAAAATTGCATTTATTTGACCAAATTTCAGGCCTATTTCCATTTTGTGCCATAGTGCCAAAATAGATTTGTATGCCATCTGGAATGAGGCCTAAACAGAGAACTGCATGGAGCACTTACCTTGTTAGCAAGCCCGTCGCTTGTTGCTTTGATTGGTCGTTAGCTCATTGACTCAAAATGATCAAGCTGTTTGGCTCGTACGAGCAACAACAGATCAAGCTCGTTTAAGCTTTTGACAATTTAAGCGATTTAGCTCAGGGCGGTAACATGAATGAGGTCTCTTTAATTATGACGATTCGTTAGCTAGTTTTCGAAATATTCTACCTGAAAATTAGCTACAAATTGTGTTGTAATAGATAAACTTTGTCGGGTTGTATCTTCTAAAATAAAAATAGCATTTTATTAAGGGTTGCATATTTGAAATCGTTAAACAATGTCCTATAAGATGGGTTCGTTCAAAATTAGGCGCTCATGAATTTTTTGATTTTTGCAACCTACTTTGTTCAGGTTAAGCAAACGGTTTACTTAATCCCTCGCGCTCTCCACTAAATTTTCTTCATTTCTACAAGAGAGAGAGAGACCAAAATAAAAGAAAATCATGCTGTATTCTTTTGCTCGCATATGGAGTTTTTTTTTTTTTTTGCTCTGCTGATGGTGTATTTCATATCAAGTGCTCGCTACGACTCGTGCACTACAAGCAAAACCACGTCACGTATGCAATGTCAATAGCTACGTGCTTTGGAAGTATTTTGGAATATTGTTGGAATTAAGAAAGGAAGACGAGGTATTCGCAACGATAAAACCGGTCGCCAAATTTTAATGAAGTGTTTCGATTAATAGCTTTTTCTGAAGAATTTTTTGTTGCACAATATTTCTTGAATAAATACAATCCACACAATCTATCGATATGGCAACTCTTGAATTTCCTTTTGTATATTAATTCAGTTTCTGAATACCCAGCAGCAGAACGAGACTAGAAATAATTCCTTAAGCTAGGTACTGAGGGCGTTCGAATTTTCCTTAAATGAATTTGTCACATATTCCTTAAGTGGATTGCAAAAGACAGTGTGACCAGATTGAACAACATAAATTTGAACGCTTAAGCACTAAATTATAACAAGTATAATAACAAAATATGGTCACCCTTAGTTTTAGAACACTGTTTGTGCTCAATAACGACTATTCGTAGTCAAGACTCTGGGTCGAATAACATGGTAAAGGCAAATTGTTGTTGGAAACGCTAACACTTTTGCAAAAAAAGCCTCGAAATACAACTAACTGAACACACTAAAGGCCGATTTCTCATCTTCTACATAGCCCTATCTGTCAAATAAACCTACAAATAGCAGAATAACTTCTCAGTTTATCTGTCAAATAGCAGCTATATAGTAGATAAGAAATCGGAACTTAATTAGGGTAAGCAGACCCAGATTCTTTACTACGAATAGTCAAACAAAGTACGAAAAGGTGGCAATAGTTTTTTTTTTAGGATATATGATACATATCTTTATCAGGGTGTGCTCTTAATTCAAACATATGTTGTCATATTATCGAACATTCTTTTTACACAGTATTTGTGTCACTATTTTCAATGAATTTTAGCAAATCGTTTAAATATGAGCTATGGAATATGTCTATCAATTATTGAAGGGTCCACCCTCATTATAGAAATCCTTCATAATGTTTTCTTCCAAAAGTCTGATGCTAGATTTCTATTGTCATTTTGTAGCTTGACTTTGGCTTGATATTCCGTTTCCAAAACGCAACTTACCTAGACAATGCACCGATAGAGTACTAAAAATAATTGATTTCACCATTCAAACTATTAATAAATTTTAAAAAAATTTTTAAAACTTGATTTAAGTTATTTTTCGAATCGATTCTTTTTACGGTTCGTTCGGAAGAGATCATTGATTAAGAAGGATCGGTTCTGGACCGGTTTGCAAATCAAAAGGGGGTTTTAATAAACATACTAGTTCTCGTTTCCGAATCCGATAGATCGAAATCGGTGGAGGTTCTTATTATTAAGAAACTATTATAAAATTCGGTTTATATATTTTGACATCAAAACAGTCGAATGAAGATAAATGGAAATGTGAAATTATTCGTCGAATAAGAAAATATGTTTCTGAAAAAGGGGAAAGTTTAGCAATTTCAATTCCGCATAATTTGATCGAAATCGGAAACGGGAATTCCCCTTAAGATTAATTTTTTAAAGATATTCATAAAACTGAAGTCACAATTGCATAATTATTGGCTAGTTTAATATCAATCGTTTTATTTTGAGAACTAAATTCCCTTTTTTTGTCAGAAAAATGGTAAAAATTTCCCATAGTGAGGCAGCGCTTAGCAAAGGGGGGTATAAGGGAAGGCAGAGTAAGTGTTAGTTTAGTCGCGTGTCAGTCCAAAAAAAACTAATTGCCCAAACAAAAATTGAACAAAATAATATTTATATATATATAAAAAACATTGCCGACTTTTGGGCGCCACCTTTACTTACCTTCTTCTCTCTCTCTCTACTTGCAGCAAACAAGACACCATGGTTGACGCTGCTGTTCTCGCTAAACTGGAAGAGGGTTATGCCAAGTTGGCTGCCTCCGACTCAAAGTCGCTGTTGAAGAAATACCTGACCAAGGAGATCTTCGATAACTTGAAGAACAAGGTCACCCCCACCTTCAAGTCGACCCTGTTGGATGTGATCCAGTCCGGTTTGGAGAATCACGATTCCGGCGTGGGCATCTATGCCCCCGATGCTGAGTCCTATACAGTCTTTGCCGATCTCTTCGATCCCATTATCGAGGACTACCATGGTGGCTTCAAGAAGACCGACAAGCATCCGGCCTCCACTTTCGGTGATGTGTCCAGCTTTGGCAATGTTGACCCCACCAACGAGTATGTGATCTCGACTCGTGTGCGTTGCGGTCGCTCCATGCAGGGCTATCCCTTCAACCCCTGCTTGACTGAGGCCCAGTACAAGGAGATGGAGGGCAAGGTGAGCACCACTCTGTCTGGTTTGGAGGGTGAGCTGAAGGGCAAATTCTATCCCTTGACTGGCATGGATAAGGCTGTGCAGCAGCAGCTGATCGATGATCACTTCCTGTTCAAGGAGGGCGATCGCTTCCTGCAGGCGGCCAACGCTTGCCGCTACTGGCCCAGCGGTCGTGGCATCTACCACAATGACAACAAGACCTTCCTGGTCTGGTGCAATGAGGAGGATCATTTGCGCATCATCTCCATGCAGCAGGGTGGCGATCTGGGCCAGATCTATACTCGTCTGGTGAATGCCGTCAATGAGATTGAGAAGCGTGTGCCCTTCAGCCACGACGATCGTCTGGGTTTCTTGACCTTCTGCCCCTCCAATTTGGGTACCACCATCCGTGCCTCCGTGCACATTAAGGTGCCCAAGCTGGCCGCCAACAAGGCCAAGCTGGAGGAGGTGGCCGCCAAGTACAACTTGCAGGTGCGCGGCACCCGCGGCGAGCACACCGAGGCTGAGGGCGGTGTCTATGACATCTCCAACAAGCGTCGCATGGGTCTCACCGAATTCGAGGCCGTCAAGGAGATGAACGATGGCATCACCGAGCTGATCAAGCTGGAGAAGAGCTTGTAAATTGATTCAACCAACAACCAATCAAACTCTCTTCATTTCGGCCCTTAAGATCGGGCCCCCAAATGGAGGGAATTAACAATCAACAACAACAACACGTAGAAATCTTCTGCTCGTCCGCCTTGTCGCGTTTTGGCGGTTCGGGCAATCAAAAAAAATTTAGTTTGTTTTAGATATGTGGAGCAGCTGTCCTAATCCCGTCAACTTTCGGCATTTTCGTATACTTTGAGAGTTGCGGGTTAGCCACAACAAACACTACCAACAACAACAGCAAACAACAACAGCAACAACAACCAAACAAGAACAACAACAACAACAACAATGGAAAACTATTTCACAAAATAAACAAAAAAAAACATTTGCTTAATATTTAAAAACCAAACAATGTAAAACATTTTGACATTTGTGTCAGGCAAAAACAAAAAAAAAAAAAAAAAAACTTTAAAATACTTTTATTTTAAGTCTTAAGTTTATAAAAATATTAAAATTATACAAAAAAAATAAAAAAAAAAAAAAAAAATTTGCTTGAATTTCAATGTGAAAGTGAGGAGAATCTTTACACCTATTTGATCTGTTTTGAACTCTTTTCCACGCCACCTACTGAGGTAAAATTCAAGGCGCGTTTTTTTTAACGTGGTTTCCCCTTGGGAAGGGCCTAATCCACTGTCGTCTTCCCCGTGCACTTCCTCTTCCTCCTATGAATTAATATTTTATGTTCATAATTCGCGATCCATCGATGAATATTTTATTGTCCCAATAAAGTAAAATTTTTTTCAAAAAATCGCGCGGTTTTGCTCGTGGCACATTTTCCATTACTCACCTCAGCCAAATTAATATCATTAACGATGTTTTCTTTTTCTGGATTATATAACTGACCAATAGCCAGGAAGATGTTATGGATCCTATCCTTGTGACTTGGGAATCGTATATAAAACATAAACTTGGCCAAATATCCTGGATAGTGCATTTTTTTTCGGCCAAAATGAGGCAACTCAGCCTTCACGTCCCATACAGCCTTTCTATGTTTTGTGTGTGTGCTTGTGTAGAGGGATCTACAAAATTTTGAGAATGGTTCACCGTTTGGTGTAGAAAAAAAGGTATTTTTGCGGATACTTTCATTGAAATTGCACTGTTTCTTGACTTTTTTTTATTGCCCATGGTGTGCAGTCAACTGTTTACGGCACCGAAAGAATAGTTTGCCGCCATCTTTTACTGCTATCTTACAGTCAGCAGAACAATTTCCACATTTTTTTTTGTTGTAGTAAACATTTGTGACGCTTTAAATACTCAATAAGCTCTATATTCGTCAAAGACAAAAATTTCGACACAGTAAAATTGCAATTCGTGCACTAGATTTTGATTAGAATTATTGAATGAACAATAAAAATCCAATTAAATTTAATTAAATTTGACACATTGCTCAAAACGCAATATGTTTTATTAGGTAAAAAATCAAATTTTCAAAATTCGTTTAAAAAGAAACTACATGGATGACCCCCGCGTTTTTTCTGCATGAAAATTCTTCATAATTCGCGGTCCATCGAGGAAATTTTTTTGGAATTTTCTGAGATAGGCCGTATACTAGACAATTACCAAAAATCATTTTAGACTTAATTCTTTCTCAAAAACCTTAACTTCAAATGCAAAGCAAAATATTTAGATAGAATTTTAGATATCTTAATTTGAATTTGAAATTTAGTTGAAATTAAAGATTCAGTTTTTTAGGAAGGGTACGAATATAATGGCCTACACAAACAACTTTGCAGATGACAAATTCGTGTAATTGCTGTAGGAATTTGCAGCGAGTGATGAGTTCCATCATCACGCTGTGTAATCAACCCCTTGGGATGTTGTGGGTCAGCCGGTCTATGGTAGATGTGTTCATCCCTCCCTGGCGAAATTATGAAATTATTCTTTGTCAGTTGAACTAGCTCCCAAGAGTTTCAGGCCCGTCCTTTAAGGTGGAAGTTAAAAAACTTGTTCGCACTCTTCGCACTAGAATTAGCCATACGGCAAGTAGCTTGAAGAGAAACAGATAAACATTTAAAGGAGCTACACTTATAAAGCGTTGCAACTGTCTCTTTTCGGGTCGCGACCCACTGGAGTTCCCATCACTGTCTTAGTTCTATAGTTTTCCTTTCACTCCTCCAATTATACAGAATAATTTAGGTTATAGTTTATTATCGGAATATCAGTACGAACCGTTGTAATTTGAAAAATCAAAGACATGACAGAGTGGGTGGGTACCAGAGACTTGCAACGAGCCAACAGCCCTTCTAAAATGCGATACGTATTTTAGTAAAATATAAAAATCCACTCTACATTATGTCAAAACAGTACAGAGAATTACTCGGGACTTACACCATGAAGCAAACTTTTTGAAGTTTTTTTTTAGACCTATTAAACGAATAGTATAGAAATACATTTAAATCTCTCGCCTTCTAAAAGAAAACTAATAAAGAACCTCTTATTCGTGCTCGTAAACCGAACCAACGTCTGTTGTAAATTGCTGAACCCAACCGATAACCGCAAAAGAAAAATGTTCGGTTCATTTCATCGACGAGTTTTTTGAAACAAATATATTTGTAATTTTATGAAATTGTATTTGGAAAAGCCTGGCGACGCTTTAGCTCTTCTATTTTAAAATTACTTTTTAACACTTTCAAAAGAATTTATGCATCCATTGAGGGTGCTCACGCGTCTCTCATAATGCAGTTTTCTGCAATTGTCGGGTCTTTTCTAAGAATATCTGTCATAATTTTGCATTTATTCTTGGAGGTTTCAAATCAAATAGTGCAAGTATCCAGCTGAGTGGGTTTCACATTATTTTGAATATTGTTTCCTACACCTTAATCTTACTTAAGCTATGGATTTATTTTCTACTGCACTATTTAGCATTTGTAAAAATATTGTTCGTGTTTCTCCCGGTTGAGGAACAATCTTTAATGTCATATCCGACATTTTTTCTCCGTTGAAGATTTGATGGCGTACGATATCTACTACATTTACACTCTTAGGGCCGATTTCTCATCTTCTACATACAATACACTTTATGTCACATTAACTTAAAAATAACCGAGTAAATTTTACGTTTATCTAACATACAGCACCTATTTAAAAGATAAGAAATCGGCCCTAAAAGATATTACAAATAAATATTAATAGTATTATAGTTTATATAGTGTAGCACATAAATAATAATATTTTAAAGTTCTTCAAATGTTTTTACGAATTTAATTTGAAAAATAATAATAGAAAAGTCTACATTTTCTTATTAGAAAGTATTAATGTTCGAACACTAAAGTGAAACCACTGAACCGACCGAAACCGTGCTTCGACTTGCTCAAAAAATCATGTTATGACCCTAACCGATGGTTTAGAACATCAATGAACCATTGAACCGAACCGAACTCAATTCTCGAGCGGTTTGCATCCCAGTTTTTTTTGTTTATTTGTCCATTTTTCAAGAATAATTTTGAATGGAGCACAAATCACTGTGTACGTTTTTAGGAATGAGCTTTTACCTGACACTATGTTTCGATCACTTTTGAGGTTTATTTTTAGCGTTCTTTACTTATTTAATATATACACCTAATTCTGTTTTTAACACGGTCTACAAAAACATTTTATTAGTAATACTACTACTTTAAAAAATGAATTATTATTTCATGTAATAAACTTGGCTTTAAAACATTAATGTATCTTATATTTTAATTTTATTGAAGGTTTTTTTCACGGTTTTAGGTGTAGTTCTATTCGAAAAATTTAAGAGTTAAATAAAATTTGTTAAACTTAAAAAAAATACGAGGGACCGTAACTGTTATAACTTTTAGAATAAAATTTTGAAATAACAATTATTTTCCAGGGACCGGATATAACAGTTACTGGTAACAGTTAAAATAGAAATTAACAGTTATATTGCAATTTTTATATTAAGAAATTATTCATCGATTTTTATTTTACAAATTCCGAAAATACCAATTATTTTATGTTGTTATTTTTATTTATTACTCTGTTCATAACAGTTATTTTTGATTTTTATAAATTTTTTTACAAACATTATTGATAGACTTTTTTTAATAAAAGTCATCAATAAAATTATTCAAAGACTTTTATTTTGAAGTCATAGCATAAAAGTCAATTGCATATATCGTAATAATAAAGCCATTGAGGAAAAAACTTGTAAACATAATCTTAATCAGCTTGACTAGTTCGAGTAACATCAAAATTAAATTTTATTTATTTTTATTTTATTGGTAAAATCTTTTGCAAGGATTCGGAAGACAAATTATATCTCAAGTGTGTCAGAAAGAGCAAATTTTTTTCTTCCCAAATATTTCATTAAGTCGATGTCTATGTCAATTGACTTAAAAACAAATGAACTGGGTCGTTTAGAGTTATCAAGTATATGTTTACGATTTGGTCCTCAATGGCTCTCATCAATTGCGATATATGCAAATGACTTTAATGCTATGACTTTTAAAATAAAAGTCTTTGAATAATTTTATCATGAAAAATTCTTTTTATTAAAAATCTAAAATAACTGTTATGAACAGAGTAATAAAATTAAAATCATACAATAATTTGGTTCCGGAGTTTTAAAATAAAAATCCAAAAATAATTGGTATTTCCCAAGTTTTATTATAAAACCAAAATATAACTAGTTAAATAATGCTTTTTGATAAAACTTATTACTGTTACGGTCCCTGATATTTTTCAATATTTTTTTTGATAAATTCAATCAGGATTTTTTTTTGTAGTTGAGGGTAAAAAAAATGTTTTTCCCTAGATTGAATTAGAATACATCAATAATGCGTCCATTGCAACGTGACTGATCAAAGTCGGTTCAGTAGAACTGGCGAAATCATGGCTACCAGGTCGAGAAAACGTGGTCTCGAAAAAACATCGCGCTTAAATCAAAGATCTATTTAAGAGAAACATCGTTCTACTAAAATGGCTATATCTACTAAACTATTTGAATTTCTTAAAATGGTTTGAAGCGGATGAAAGGAAATGTCCCAGCTTTGATAATAATGTAAAACACAAAAATTAACGAAAAATGTTTCAAAGAAGAGCCTCTTCTTAACATTTAACACCCACTAGACCGTTGGCTCCCTTTCCCGTTCTGTGTATAGAAGGAAGATTCTTATTTGGCAAATGATTTATCATAGTTGGATATTTGGTAATTTGAGCTTATATAGTTGGTTAAGGTGCCTTTTTCTGAGAACTTTAGTCAGGTTTCGGGGGCAACCTATGGTTTTAATGTGACACCCAATTTAACATTATTGTAAAGAATATTTCTTAGTTTTAAAATAAATTATGTACACTGGTCGGGCACAATTATTTTGACAAAAATTTTTCATAATATCTTTAAAAAACAAAAAAAAAAAGTAAAATGTTAAAATTTTATGTGCATACTAGTACAGAAGAGAGCTTTCAAAAAAATCATAAGAAGTTTACAGTCGATGCTTTAATAAGGAGAATAAAAATAAAAAGTACAATTTATGGCATAATTATTTTGACAAGATTTGAATATTGATTTACTCAAACAGGAGCCGCTAATGCAAGATGAGTTATTGATTCTAGACGCATTTTTCACGCTGAATCCGAATCTGGTTTCAGAGATCCTATATCTTTAATGGTTTAGTTGCAAATTGAACCTAAAAATGCCAAAAATGGCTACTTTGGCCATTTTCCCCATCGGCCTACGTCATAGAATTTCGCTTATTTTATACATCTGATTTTTTAGAAAGCTATATAGTAAAGGCATCATCGAAACCTGATTTATCGGCCACAAATATTGAGTAAATTTCGATTTGAAAAAATACCTCTAGCGCACTAGCGCCCGAATATTCAAATTTATATATTTATTTACGTGCTTTTCAAAAGTTACGTGTTTTTCTTAATAAACAAAGTCGATAAATCAGAATTTTCAAACTTTTTATTAATTTGCATATAAATCAGCCATATTGTGCAGATCGATTACGTACTTATAACTTATAAAAATGATTTATGTATTAACTGGTACGAAGATACTGGAAATTTTAGCCATGTAAAATCAAAATACAAAATAAGCGATATTCTACAACTTAGGGATGGTTGAAAATTGTAGAATTTACATCATTTTCGATTAAATTTTGGTGCCTAAAAGTAGGCAATGTTGAATACAATACAATAAATTAGTAATTTGATTTGAACAATAAGGAAAATTCTTAATTTTAAAGCTAAGGAATAGTTTTAAATGACACAGCTAGGTCAAAGTTTGAAAGAAGTGTGTGTAAAAGATGGAAGTTGAGAGGAACAGGATTGCTTTACTTAAGTACATTTGATTTACACACATTTTTGAACAAGTTTATGGAAATTTCTAACATAAACTATTGCCCACACTTTTTGCATTCGGCATCTATCAAAGCCCGAATCCCATTATGCATTTCCCTAATGGCCTCATACTCCGTCAGTCCCAATCGCCGCTTATTGGATATATCCACCACATTATCCTTGGTTTCCGAATGTTCGCCGCTCGTGCCGCGCACCTGAAGATTATGTTTGTCCACCAACTTTTGCATTTCCTGCGGATCGGCCATAAGGGCAGGCAGTCTAATGTGCACCGAGGCACGCAAAGTGGTGCCCAAATTGGTGGGACAAAAGGTGAGATAACCCAGACGAGGATCGCGTATGAATTCCAACTGTTTACCCAAAGCCTCCACGCCGCCAATCAGGCGTTCATAGACCAAACCCAAATCACCGCCCTTTTCCATGGATATGATGCGTAAGTGATCCTCCTCATTGACCCAAACCAAAAAGTTCTTCTCCTTGTTGAGATAAATGCCACGACCCGTGGGCCAAAAGTTGGAGGCACCGGCTGCTGCCAGAAAGCGATCGCCCTCTTTGAACAGGAAATGTTCATCAATTAGCTGCTGCTGCTCGGCCTTATCCATGCCGGTGAGTGGCTTGTAGCTACCCGCATAGACGCCATTGAGCGAGGATAAAGCCTTTTTAATCTTGCACTCCAGTTCGTTATACTCCTCCTCGGTCAGGCAGGGATTAAAGGGATAATTTTTCAACGAACGTCCGCAACGCACACGTGTGGACACCACATACAAGTTATCCGGATCGAGATGGGTGAAGTCGGTGCCATAGCCAAAGCAGGTTTCCGGATGTTGGGCCGTCTTCTGGAAACCCTTGTGATAGTCCTCTATGATGGGATCAAATATGTCGGCAAAGGTTTTGTATGCCTCGGCATCTGGAGCATAAATGCCCACATTTGAGTCAGGATTCAAAAATCCCGAACGCACGCAATCCAAAAGCGTGGACTCGAAAGTGGGCGTCATTTGCTTCTTCAGCTTGTCAAAGATGGGCTTGGTCAGGTGTTTTTTCAACAGCGACTTGGATTCAGATTCGGTCAAACATTTGTAGCCCTTTTCCAAGGCGCACAAAACTTCCTGCGAGACTTCCTTTTGCTTGCTCTTGTCAGCTGCTGCTGCTGGCTGGCGCTGGCGCTTTTCCTTTTTCCGGTGTTGTTGTTTTTTTACCTCCACTGCTGAACGGACGCCAGCAATTGTTTAAAATCCTTAAACGTAAGCGCATCATTGTGTATTTGTTATTTGAAATTTAACTGCAATTTGTACAAATTTAATAATAACAGCTGAAAACAGCTGCTTGGCAAATTCTGTTAGATGTGGCAACGCCTGCTATGTTAAGTGTAAACCAATAGAGATGGCACTTACAAGCACGAAATTTCTGTTGTATACTCACGACTCTATGAGAGGGTTTCTATGTTATTGATAATAATTAAGGCTCGCTCTGCGAGCGCCGGCAGCTGCGAATAAGAAAGAACAAATAAAAATACGCCATAAATTAATTGATATGCAAATACACACATTCAAATGAATGTTTGTGGTTAGCTTTTATCACAAACTACAATAGCTAAATAGCCGGCCTTGCTCGGGACCTAAGAATTATTCGCAAATTTCAAAAAATAATATGCCGATATATTTATTAGAGTGATAAAAATACAGGGTTGCCCATATTCGACGGACCCATGTTTTTTTTAAAAATCAAAGAAAAAAATAAAAATTTGGCGGTTGGCAATCTTAATCATTTAATTTGTTCCAAGTAGATTTGTTTACATCAATTTTTGAATATGATATCTCTCAAATGGCCGCCTCTGGCGTTGATGGCGTATTGTGCCCTTTTTGCAGCATTTTCCATCGTTTTCGCCAACATTTCGGCCGGAATAGCGGCTATTTCTTCACGAATGTTGTCCTTGAGCTCTTCTACGGTCCTTGGCTTGTTAACGTAAACCTTTGACTTCAAATATCCCCACAAGAAGAAGTCAGGCGGCGTCAAATCGGGCGAACGCGGTCGCCAGTCTTCGACATCAAACGGCCCGGAAACAATTTCTTCAGAAAATCGATTGTTATGCGACTTGTGTGCGGTGGAGCGCCGTCTTGTTGAAACCAGAACTGCCTCATACGCTTTCGACGAATAATTGGCATCACAAAATTGGTCATCATGTCGCGATAACGCTCCTGGTTGATGGTAACAGCATGGCCATTTTCATTTTGGAAGAAAAACGGCCCAATGACCGTTTTCGCACTAACGCCGCACCAAACTGTGACTTTTTCGTCATGAAGAGGCACTTCTTGAATCTCCTGAGGATTTTCAGTGGCGAAAATTTTTCGTATAAACGCTTAATGGTGTTCTTAGAAGGCGCACTTTTCACATTTTTTTTAATTTTTTAAAAGCACGTTGAGTTTTAACAATTGACTTGTTCTGTTGAATGTAAATTTCAACTATTTCAGAGCGCTCACGTGGCGTGTATTGTTCCATGGTAAAAATCTGCTTGGACTGACGCTTCAAACGCGGTATGTCATTAAGCGATCTGACATCTCTGTCAAAAATTATGGCGTTGCCAGATGGGTCCGTCGAATATGGGCAACCCTGTACACCTAATTCTAATTTTACTCGGTCTACAAAAAATTTATTTTAGTCATACTTTTATTTAAAAAAAGTGTGAGTGTGGTTAACACTCACGGGGCTTTGATGTGAAACATGTTAATTAAAAATAGTTTATATACCGTGGGAAATCCCTCATCCCTGATCCCAGATCCCTGGACCCAGATTCCTGATCCCAGATCCCCCATCCGAAATCCCTGATCTCCCATCCCTGGTCCCAGATCCATGATCCCCCATCCCAAATCCCTCATCCCAGATCGTGGTCCCAGATTCCCTGATCCCAGATCCTAGAACCCAGATCCTAGATCCCAGGTTCTAGATCCCTAATCCCAGATCCAAGATCCCTGATTACAGGTCCCAGATCTCTGATCCCAAGTCCCTGATTACTGACCTTTAATCCCAGATCCCTGGTCCCAGATTCCTGATTCCAGATCCCACATCCCTGATCCCACATCACAGATCTCTGATCCCAGATCCTAGCTCCCAGATCCTAGATCCCAGATCCTAGATCCCAGATCCTAGACCCCAGATCCTAGATCCCACATCCCTGATCCGACATCTCTGATCCCATATCCTAGATCTCTGATCCCAGATTAGTAGCCACCGTTGGCCAGGCAATTGCTTGATGTGTACCATATGAGCGATATGCGTTATGCGTTAGGCGATATGCGTTATTTTTAAATTGAATTTTTCCCCTACCAGAAAATCTTCGTACCGAAATTAAAGATGTTTCACATCAAAAATGAATTCTCTTCTGTTTTCATGTAATAAACTGTGCTTTAATGCATTAACGTATCTTTTTTTAAATTTTGTATTGAAGTTTGAAGGATTTGGAACCAATCCCCTTTTCTTCTATGTACAACTCCATGTCTTTTTTTACAGGGTTTTTTCTGGAACGTATCTACCGTGGAAAAACAGAATTAGGTGTACATTTTAAATCAGTTATGAACTAGTATCAAAACCGGTTTTGAACCTGGAAAATAACTCACTCGATAATACCAAGCTACCAGGGATTAATACCAAAACGAATATCGGTTCCGGTACGTACCGAATTAAGAATTTCGGTTTTCAGTTTATTGCGGTTTTCGATACCCTAAACTCTCCAAGTGCTTGGTGTCTACTCTACTCTTCTTCCCCTTAATAAAATAAGTTTAAAATCATGACCTTTCACCGTATCCATCCGTAATTCTTTGAATATACTATAAATGGAGAGTCTGGATAATTTTTCAAAAAAAATTATTCCTGTGGTTGGGGGAGGGGGAAGTTTTGATCTGTTTAACCATTTCCACTCTATGATTGATTACTAAATACAATTTTATTAAGTTAGAAACAACATTTCACTTTTATATGTCTATTTGAAGAACTTGTAACCGCTGACTCCAGGCAAAACCGACCACTTTGCGTTCTTTGGAATTTTCTTGATTAGACCCCATTTGAGCGTCTGAATTTCCCTCTGGACTTGCCGCGTTGCTTCCATCAGTTTGTGGCTAATTTGAAATACTTTTTAAAAATTCTGCCAATAAAATATGCCGTTTTTTTTAATGCTTACCATTGGAGAATTTCCTGTTTTAGAACCCAAGTGGAAGATGTGATAAGCTTGTGACATTTGTAAAGCGGCAAGGCCTAGCAAAATTATGAGCATGACTTTGAACATTTTTATCTTGAACCCTTCTCGAAAGCGTATTAAATTCAACTAAATAATTATACAAATGTGTACTACAATATATTGTGCAATTTTGACAAACGCACATGTAAACTTGTGTGATAAGAAAAGAGGTCGTGCGTCATCTAGACATTTTTTTTGTGTTTAGCAAAGGGAAGAGGAAATAGGGAATGTTTAGATGTATGTATATGCCGTATAAGCACTTAAAGTACTGAAACTAATGTTATGAAGTTTTCGCGGTATGTTCAAGTCGATCAGAAAAGAGTTATATGTCAATGTCCCAAGCGGTTTGAAGCTATAAGCATGAAATTTGAGGTGTAGCCTGCATTTTTTTTTTTTTGACGATGATACGCTTTAAAAAGGAGCGTGGAAATTATTTGGTAATTATTTTTAAGCTTTATGAGAAATGGTTCTAATTCTAGGTTGTTCTAGAAATCGATATATTAAAAAAAAACCGGTTTCTAAATTAAAAAAAAAAAAAAATTTTTAATGTAGTATATTCTTAGAACACAATTTCTTAGTTCTTATACATCCATTAATTTTTCGGATATCTTGAAATAATTAAAAAAAAAATACTTGTACCTGTATACCGTATCGGAACCAGGCATGTTCTGAATTCCACTTCCACAACAATTTTGTGATTTAAAACCGGTTTTTGGACTAGATTTGCTTCTAAAATGTGGGATCTGGGATCAGGGATTTGGGATGGGGTACCAGGGATCTGGGATCAGAGATCTGGGATGGGGGATCTGGGACACTGTTTTCCAAGCCAATTGCGGCATTTCCCACGGAATATAAACTAATTTCCATTAACATGTATCATTTTAAAGCCCCGTGAGTGTTAACCACACTCATACATTTTTTCAGTTCTTCTTTGGAAAAAGATTTTTCGAAAAAAATTTCGAGAAACCCACTCGCGATGGGTTTTTTCCGTCTTCGCAGTTTTGTTTTGAGCCGGAAATAAAAATCGAAAAACGGCCGGAGGAGACTCATACCTGCGAGGAAAGGCCGGAGGAGCCTCGTATTGGCGAGGAACGGCCGGAGGAGCCTCGTATTGGCGAGGAACGGCCGGAGGAGCCTCGTATTGGCGAGGAACGGCCGGAGGAGCCTCATATCGGCGAGGAACGGCCGGAGGAGCCTCGTAGGAAGGCCGGAACTCAGGCGAGGAACGCCGGAGGAGCCTCGTATTGGCGAGGAACAGCCGGAGGAGCCTCGTATTGGCGAGGTTCTGCCGGAGGAGCCTCGTATTGGCGAGGAACAGCCGGAGGAGCCTCGTATCGGCGAGGAACAGCCGGAGGAGCCTCGTATTGGCGAGGTTTTGCCGGAGGAGCCTCGTATTGGCGAGGAACGGCCGGAGGAGCATCGTATGGGCGACGTTCTGCCGGAGGAGCATCGTATGGGCGAGGTTCTGCCGGAGGAGACTCGTATCGGCGAGTTTTGGGTGGAGGAGCATCGTACTGACGAGGAACGGCCGGAGGAGCATCGTACTGACGAGGATACGGTACGGGAGCGTCGTGCTGGCGGCGATTAGGTGCGGGAATCTCATTCCTATAAAGAGTGGGTGGCGTAACCTCGTATTGCCGAGGATCGGCTGGATGAGTCATTTGAAGAGAGACTGGGGGTGCAGCGTACTGGCGAGGATCGTGTGCGGGATCCTCGTATTGGCGAGGAACCTCATAGCGGCGAGGAACCTCGTATGGGCGAGGATCGTGTGCTTGGCCAACTACTTCATAGTGGCGAGGAACCTCGTAGCGATGAGGATATATAGGTATAGGTACGGGTACCTCGTACCTGCGAGGACCGGCTTGAGGAATCTCATACCTGTACACAGCGGGTGGCTCGTATTGGCGAGGATCTGCTGGTACAATCTCACTCCTGTATATACAGGGTTGCCCATATTCGACGGACCCATCTGGCAACGCCATAACTTTTGACAGAGATGTCAGATCGCTTAATGACATACCGCGTTTGAAGCGTCAGTCCAAGCAGATTTTTACCATGGAACAATACACGCCACGCGAGCGCTCTGAAATAGTTGAAATTTACATTCAACAGAACAAGTCAATTGTGAAAACTCAACGTGCTTTCCGATGAAGCCCATTTCACATTGAATGGGACCGTAAATAAGCAAAATTGCCGTATTTACGCCACTGAAAATCCTCAGGAGATTCAAGAAGTGCCTCTTCATGACGAAAAAGTCACAGTTTGGTGCGGCGTTAGTGCGAAAACGGTCATTGGGCCGTTTTTCTTCCAAAATGAAAATGGCCATGCTGTTACCATCAACCAGGAGCGTTATCGCGACATGATGACCAATTTTGTGATGCCAATTATTCGTCGAAAGCGTATGAGGCAGTTCTGGTTTCAACAAGACGGCGCTCCACCGCACACAAGTCGCATAACAATCGATTTTCTGAAGATGTCGAAAAGTGGTGATTTGGACTGGCCACCGCGTTCGCCCGATTTGACGCCGCCTGACTTCTTCTTGTGGGGATATTTGAAGTCAAAGGTTTACGTTAACAAGCCAAGGACCGTAGAAGAGCTCAAGGACTGTATGTATATGCCGTATAAGCACTTAAAGTACTAAAACTAATGTTATGAAATTTGTCGATCAGAAAAGATTTATATTCAATGTCTCAAGTGTTTTGAAGCAAATACTCAAAAAGTATTTAAGCTATACGCATGAAATATGAGGTGTAGCTTGCAGGGAATAATACCGGAACCGGAACCATTATCCGAAATAAGCCGTTTAAAGCCAGTTACCCGTATCGAAACCGGAACCGATATTTAAATTTTTTGAGAACCGTTAACCGTTATAATAGGAACCGAAAGAACCGAAACTATACCAAAACGCTAATACCGGTATTGTTTCGGTTTGTTATAATTTATTTGTTTGTATTTTTTTTTTGTTTGATTGATAAATTAAAATATAAGCTTATATTATTCTAAAAACTACCGAAAAAAGTTGTATACGAAAAGAGTTTTTCAATTCGCAGAGTTTTGCACTTCCGTTTTAGGTAACGTCACGCCAAGGCATATTTTTACTTACATCCTTGTCATTATTTTTTTTTTGAAATAAAGTGCTATTGAATTACTACCTAAATAGTATTTAGTTCTTATACATCCATTAATTTTTCGAATATCTTGAAATAATTTTAAAAAAAATTACTTGTACCGGTATACCGTATCGGAACCAGGCATGTTCTGAATTCCAGTTCCACTACAATTTTGTGATTTAAAACTGGTTTTTGGACTAGATTTGCTTCTAAAATGTGGGATCTGGGTTCAGGGATTTGGGATGGGGTACAAGGGATCTGGGATCAGAGATCTGGGATGGGGGATCTGGGACACTGTTTTCCAAGCCAATTGCGGCATTTCCCACGGAATATAAACTAATTTCCATTAGCATGTCTCATTTCAAACCGTGCCCCGTGAGTGTTAACCACACTCACACATTTTTTTCAGTTCTTCTTTGGAAAAAGATTTTTTGGAAACAAAATTTTCGTCTTCGTAGTTTTGTTTTGAGCCGGAAATAAAAATCGAAAAACATTGCTTATCATATCGTTCTCTATTGATTTCGATTCCATTCACATAAATTGGAACTATCTGTGTTTTATTATCACTCTGGAGTTTATCTAAAGGCGTTAAATTAAGGCGTTACGAAGTTGGTCGGGTCCGTTAGTATTTGAATATTTATGATAGCACGCCAACACTCACGCTCATCTCTAGCTAACTTTACATTTAAAAAAACTTAACAGTTGACTGTTAAGCCCAAGCACGCCAATATTCAAGCTCATCTCTAAATAACTTTACAGTTTACTGCAGCTGTTAGCAAAGTGACTGTTAAGCGCCGCCAAATGTTAAAGATCAGCTGATCGGCAAAGCAGCACAAATTAATAACAAAAATTTAAACTTTTAAAATGGTGAAAGTCTGGTTAATGGACAATGAGGAGACTGATCAGCGATTGGAGCACCATTGCCAGCCACCGGTCTATCTAGAATTGCCAGAGTTGTACCGCAAAACGGGAGTCGAGTACTTTAAGGCAGGTTAACCTTGGGCCTGGTCCAAAAGTCATGCTTATCTATCATTATTTCCTAACACAGATCAATGCGGATGATTATGAGAACGATGAGGTATTGGACCGCTTGAGGACCAAACGGGGCTACAGCTACGATGATGAGGTAAGGAAGGAAAGGAAATATTTTTAGATTATTTTTCTAACTTTGTTTATTTGAATTCAAAGATCACCTGCTCGGAAAAGTGCTTGCCGGACTATGCCAACAAATTGAAGGCCTTCTTTACGGAACATTTGCATACGGATGAGGAAATACGCCTGGTACTCGATGGCTCCGGCTACTTTGATGTGCGCGAGTAAGTTAAATGTTTTTTTTTTAAATAAATGTTTAAAATATTACTTTAACAGTGGCGAGGAGAACTGGTGGCGCATTCAAGTGTTGAAAGGAGATCTAATAATTATCCCAGCGGGCATTTATCATCGCTTTACTTTGGATACTCAGGTAAAAAACTGACTTTAAACTTAAATTATTTTTGATTTTTGTTTGTTTTTTTGTAGAATTTTATAAGAGCGCGTCGCTATTTCATAGGCGAGCCGGTATGGACGCCACATAATCGTCCGGCAGATGAAATGGATTGCCGCAAAACCTATATGCAGCATTTGGCGCAGAATTTTAAGCATTTAAATTAAAATTTTGTTTCCTTTTTTTAAATTGTAACATTAAATGGCGTTTAACAGCACTTCTGTAAAGTAACCACTATTTGCTCAAATACTGGTTTAGTTTTTTTTTTTTGCCATATTTTCCACTTAGTAACAACTGGTCATACTGTACGGTCGGCAAACGCATATTTGTTTGTGCTGCGGTAAAATTAACACGCATACGAATAATTTATCTTAATTTTTGGAAAATTATTCTCGCGCGTCACAAATCCTTAATTAATTATGCTATATAGAAAATATTTTAGTGAAATCTAATTAATAATAAAAAACAAACAAAAACGTGTGTGCAATATATATAAATATTTAAACAAACGCGTAAATAAAGAAAAGGAAATACAAATTTGGAAAGCCGCAACTAGCAGCAGCAGCCGCAGCAGCAAGAGCAGCACACATATATATATATAAGGCTGCCTGTTTATGTGTATTAGTGTACTTAAGTAAATCGGAAAGCAAAAAATAATTAGCACAAGCAAAAAGCAAGAAAGCAAAAAAAAAGTGAAATTTCTTAATCAAATTGTTTTTGTGCATCTCATATGTGAGAGAGTGTGTGTGTCTAAGTGTGTGTGTGTGTGTGAGTGGCAACAAAAATCAACAACAACCAGGCGATTAACGGATTTTCCTCTACTTTTGCTCTCCGCGCGGGTAAGTTTTCCACTAAATAGTGCTGAAATTTTCATTACGTTGAAGAAAAAAAAAATTCAATATGTATGCGAGACCACCCTGCCTCCCCTCCCCCACCCCCTTTGCCATAACCCAGTATCTTGCCCTCTCTCTTGCTCTTCCACTATTCCAATTTAACCTCAACCGGTCTGCTGCGGCTGGCTGGCTGTGTGTGTGTGTGTGTGTAAGTACGCTGCCCGCGTCAACGTAGGCGGCTTCTTCTTCTTTTTCTTTTTTTTTTGCCCAGCTTGAATCTGTTGTTAACGTTAACGTTTTTTTTTTCTTCTATATTGACAATTTTTACAGCTTTTACCGTGCTGCCTGCGTCGTCGTCTCAGTGACGCCATGCTTAGGCGCTGCTTGAGCCATTTCCCCGTTATCTATACACCTTATGAATGAGCCGCTCTTGCATATTGAATGAGTTAATGAAACTTTTTTCTTCTTCTTATTTTTGGCCAACACACATGGCTTAATTAATCGCCCTTTGCAACACTTGAAATATTTTCGTGAGTTTGTGACCCCTTCACACACACACACTTACACACACACTCACACAGAGTCAGGCACTTGTTCGGCCACCTCGCTCTCTCACACTTGCCCCACTTCCCCCCGCCGCCTGGGCTCTCTTGTCATTTCGGGACCTTACGCAGGCCGGGTAACGAACGCAACGCATTTGCCCAAACGGCAAACGAAAAGTTGCATGCTCCAAAATACATAAAAAAAAAAAAACAACAACACATATATATGTATGTACATAACCACCTTGCTCACTCTCTCGAACAGCATGTTCGTTCTGCTCCCACACACACACACACACACACAGTCGCACGCACGCATCGGTCGTTAGTTTTAAACTTATTTTGGCATTCTTTATGTGCTGCTGCCTGCCTTGCCTTGCCTTGCATTCTCTCCTCTCGTTTTTGACGACCCAGAGCCAGCAGTACAACTGTTAGTTAGCCAAACTATCTCTTAGTTGAAGTTGTCAAGTTTACAGAAGTCATCTATGTAAATTAACATTGCACTAACCATATGAAAGCCCAGCTTGTGGCATAATGTGATAATTTAATGGCTGCACTTGAAAATTGACTATAAAATCAACTGTTTTCCAGTCAGGCTGGAATGACACAACTTTTGAGAACAATTATTATTTTATGGAAATGTGAAAATGTGACTAAATTATTGTCTCTAAAATTTGAGAGTGTCATTGCTTAAACTTCTTAAAGCAAACGAATTCAGGAAGGGCGATTAAGCTTTGAGAGCTTAAATCAGGCTTAGAGTATCCAACTCATTTCGTTTTTATTTCTTATATTTCTTTGTTTTAACAGAAAATTAAATCGATTACTATTAAAATATTTTGAGCACAGTCTTTTGTTAACTGAAGCTGCCTCTGTTAACTTAGCATAGATCTGCCAATTTCTAAAAGAACGCTGTTTATCTCTAATGAAAGGTTAGGTTAAAGCGCTGTTTATCTCGAATGAGAGGGTCATGTTAAAGCGCTGTTAGTCGCAAATGAGTGGCTTATTTCAGCACACAGATAAAATTTCTCAAATCAAAAAGCACAAACAAAATATTTAAGACGCTAAAATACAAAAATTCATAAAAACTTGTTTCACGGCAAAACAAAATTTATTGCACATTGCAATTTTAAGTGCCTTTTGAAGGAAGTCCCTCTCTCAAACTCTTTTTTTTTTTTGTTTTGCATTTACATTTGAATTTGCATACCCAACAAAGTTACATCATTTTGGGTTACTGCAATTTGGCTGTACTTGTGTACATTATACAAAAAGAAAGATGGGACTGAATCTGAGACTTTGGAATTGATTAGCCCAGATGGAACGCGCAGGAAGCGAAGCGTGATATTCCATTATAAAATATTACAAGAACTCTGGATGTATACCCATTAATGGGTACAAACAACTTAGCAGAATTATTATAAAGATACGACAAAAATTCACAAAGAAATACAAATTAAATTAGGAAACAAAACAAACAAATAAAAAATTGAGGGTTGAATGATTTTCTATTTTGACCCAAATAATTAGACACCTGATTTGCATATTTTCCAGATTCTGAAATGACCGTAATTACAATTTTGAATTAACAACAAAAATATAAATATAAATAAGTCTTTGGACAAAATACGTTTTCTAATTCAAGGCGTCAACTTGTTCCAGCTTTCTGGGTCTAAAAAACTTCTTTAGGGAAAATTGTCGGAGTAAACTAATTTTTCGAAATTTAAATTTCCAGAATACGAAAACAAGGAAAAAGAAAAACTGGGAAACGAAATAGAAATTTAGCACAAAGAAATAAAAATTAGTTTTAACCATTGTAGGGTCTTTTTTTTTCTAAGGTTCAAATTTCTAACCGCGATCATTGTGATTATTTTGTGGAGTGTTGGTACCTCACCCATTCTGATGTCGGTACTGGTCCCGGCGATGATAAGAACGTGAAGTATTTTTTGTACAAATCGTTGCACAAATCGTACAGCTGAAAAAAAACGAATTGAGCACCTCACAAGGGTGGCAAATGTACCCAATTACTATTCAGGGTTAACATTTTGTGGAAATTCGTATAAGTTTGACATTTTAAATCTTTTTTTTTGAATTCTTGTAATTTTTACACTTTTTGAAATTTTTGTTATTATAATCTTATATTTTGTAATAATCTTAAGTATTTTTGGAGTTTTAGGTATTTTTTTTTAAATTTGAAAAAATATATTCCTAATATTTTGAGGAATTTTTCGCGTTTTTTTTTTTAATTTTTATTTATGTGTGGTTTTTCAGTATCTATTTTAAATAAATATTGTAGTAATAGGATTATGGAAAATATGCTTAATTTAAATCGCCCTTAACTATAAGCGAAATCAGCTTGCAGTCAGTTGACTTAACGTTTATATCATCTATTGGTATTGTAGCTAAGCATAAGGAGACTTAAAGGTATTACACCCAATAATTACACTGTGATAGTTTTTTTTAAAAAAATAAAAAGACATGACCGAACTCGACGGTTTCCCATTCGGGTCCTAGAATTGAACTGCATCATTACTTTTTTGAGTTGTAATGATACGAAAAATACGAAAATTTTTTTTTAGTTTTTTACGAAGTTACCATTTTTTTGTAAATTCCAATGATTTATATATTATTCTTGGAAAATCTTAATAAATAGTTTTAAATGTCCTCAATTTACTTCATTTACAGTTTTCGATATCACTGTGCATTCAAAGTTATAAAATAAAATCAAAAAAAAAAAAACAAAAAATTTTTACATATTTTTTATTACCAAAATTACATTAAATTAGAAATATTTAATTAGAAATCAAGTTATTGTTGGAGAACAAAGGGGAAGACATTAAAAAATGATTTTATTGCGATTTTACTTAATATTTGAAAGTTTTAAATAATTAGTTGTACAGTGCCGCTCAACTGAATAGGTTTGACTTTTTTATACACTTGAAAGTGTATATTAATTTTGCCCAGAAGTTTGTAACGCATAGAAATATTTATTTCCGACCACATAAACTATATATTCTTGATCAGGACGACGAGCTGAGTTCAATTCCGTCTGTCCGTCCGTCCGTCTGTCCGTCTGTCTGTCCGTCTGTCTGTCTGTTTCTACGCGAACTAGTCCCTCAGTTTTAGAGCTATCGAGCTGAAATTTTGCACAGAGTCTTCTTTTTACTGCACGCAACTAATATGTCGGAACCGGCCGGATCGGATGACTATATCATATAGCTGCCATAGGAACGATCGGTCGGAAAATAAGTATTAGTGAGAAAAACTTTTTTGTTTTCCATCGTAGCGTCACCTATCTTGGTATATATTAGTTTTATATGTTTCCACATAATTTTGGAAAAATGTATCAAAATCGGTTCACTATATATATAGTGCCAAAGAAATGGTCGGTCCATAAACTAGTTCTTATGAGAAAAACTTTTTGTTTTCCATCGTAGCGTCACTAATCTTGGTATATGTTAGTTTTATATGCTTTCATACATTACAGGAAAAATTTATCAAAATCGATTACTGTAGCATATAGCTGCCATAGGAACGATCGGTTGGAAAATGTTTTTTGCTAAGAAAAGTTTTTTTATATTTTATCAAATTTTTTATTATCAATGATTTAAAAATTTTAAATATCTGATATCTATATCCTATATATATTTTACCGGTTGGTGTAAAGTTTTTCAAGTGTATTAAAACTTCGGCACAGTCGAAGTTAGCTTTGCCTTCGTTTTAGGTTTGAAACGTTATATCTCTGTAACTCACTCCGATTTATGTGAAATAAATTTTGTTGTATAAAAAATTAGTCTTTGTGAAATAGCAAAGTTTCTGTTCTATTAGTTTTCTTTTTATATAATTTTTATTATTTTTTTCAAAAACATAACAAAAAATCTCTCATTTTTTTTGGCTCAACTGAATAGGGTATACACTAAAACTATTAAACAAAAGTATATAAAGCAAAATTTCAAGGCGATCGGTAACTTAAATAATAAAAGACACTGTTTAGCATTATTTAGTATTTGGTATGACCACCCTTTTTTAATTATTTCAAACATACGGTTTGGTGAGGAATCATAATATTTTTCAATTTTGTTTAGTGAAAATGTTGACCAGGCTTTTTAATTGCTTCAACTAGGGTCCCAGAGTCACTAAATTGTCTTCCTCCCTTCGTATACTCTCCTGGACAAAAGTCCCCCAAAATGTTCTCGATAATGTTAAAGTCAGGGGAGTAAGGCGGCCAATCGAGCAATTTGACGTTTTGGTCTTTAATCCACTGTTCTACAACCCGAGCGGTATGGATGGGAGCGTTGTCATGTTGGTACGTCCATGGAATTTGACCATAAATCTCGAAATCTGGGGAAAAGCCTTTGCAGCACAGTCTTGTACACATATGCGTTCATCTTTTGAGGTGACAAACTGGAGCTCGCCTGTTCCATAAAACGGTATGGCTCCCCCACACCATTACTGCACCTGCACAAGTGTGATGCCGACTTAAAAAACATTCTTCTTTTCGCATATCGTGGAAATAGTAATTGAAGCCATCCGGTCCATCGAGGTTCTTTTCGTTGGGAAGACCACCGTCTTCCACTCCTTGTTCCACGTCATGTGTTCTCGGACAAATCGAAGTCGTGCTTCCTTACGAGCATCATTGAGAGGTGGTTTTTATATTTTCAATCTCTTGAAGTGTTTGCGCTTCGAATAATTCGTTTTACCGTGGCCACACTGCATTCTTCCCTAATTTTCCGATGCTCCGATGCTGTTGTTGCATATTTTTTTCCTCCATTCATGTTTCCATAGTCTGCTTCATTACGGAGAAAATTACTCACAACGTTTTGACTTCGACCGATTTTCTTGGCTATTTCATAGTGTTTTAAGCCAGATTCAATATAGCCTTTTTTGTAGACCTTTTTCAAATCGGTTAAAGGTTTTCCGCGGCCCATTTTACAAAACTGATTTCAGTTGCTTTAAATTTTGAACACAAAAAGAATCTCTATTCATTCACGCAGTCAATCAAAAAGTGAAGTCAAAAGTGTCAAACCTATTCAGATAGGCAAAAATAGAGCGCACATTTAGTGAATTTCACGATTAAAGCAAAATTCTGAATCACGTTCGTTGAATCCCGCCAAACCATATAATGAACAAACAAATGAAGGTTTAAAATGAAAAAAAAAAAGAGGGCCAACATCGGCTGCGCCGATGTTTTAAATACCCCGCAGTTTTTGAAAGCGCTCCATTGATAACAAAAGTTTTTCAATAGAATAAGTTTTGACCGATCGTTCCTATGGCAGCCATATGCTATAGTCATCCGATTTATATTTTTTCAGAATTGTGTGGAAGTATATGAAACTTACATATACCACGATTGGTACTGCTACGATGGAAAACAAAAAAGTTTTTCTCACTAAAACTAGTTTTTGAACTGACCGTTTATATGGCAGCTATATGCTGAAGTCATCCGATTTTGATCAATTTTTTTTCCAAAATTGTGGAATCATATAAAATTTATATATACCACTCGTGGTGACGTTACAATGGAAAACAAAAAGTTTTTCCCACTAGAACTATTTTTTGGACCAACCGTTTATATGGCAGCTTATGCAATAGTCATCCGATTTTGATAAATTTTTCCAGAATTGTGTGGAAGCACATAAAACTAATATATACCACGATTAAGAGCTACGAAGGAAAACAAAAAAGTTTTTCTCATTAGAACTAGTTTTGGACCATCACATATGAAATATGATATAGTCATCCGATCCAGCCGATTCCGACAAATGTGCAGCGTATTTGTATTTAAAGAGTTTTTGAAAAGTTTGGTCAAGATAGCTTTTAAAACTGAGGGAGTGAGATAGCATAGAAACAGATGGATGGTGAGACGGGGAGACGGACAGACGGACGGACAGACGGACAGACGGGAAATGAACTCAGCTCGTCATACTGATCAAGAATATATATACTTTATGTGGTCGGAAATGCTTCCTTCACTGCGTTACAAACATCGTGACAATTTTAATATTACCTCTGCATGGTATAAAATATAGAAAAAAATTCTAATTGGAACAAAGAAAGAGGGAAAAATGTAAGAAAGATTTTTCAAACATATTCAGTTGAGCGGCACTGTACAAAATTTTATTGTAAAAAGTTTGCAATTATTTTAGTTTTTTTGGACCATAACTTTTGAAAGCGCAATGATATCGAAATTCTGTAAATGTAGTGCAAATTAGAGCACATTTAAATCTATTTATTCAGAATCAGATATAATTTTTTTACAATTTAGAAAAAAATTTAACTTGATGAAAAAAAAAAAAATTTGTATGAAGCCATCGGTCATAACTCAACTAAAATAAGGCAAAAAAAAATAAAATATATACAAAGTAAGTTAATTTGCCTAAAAAAGGAAAACTTAAAGTTGCATTATTTTTTTGACAAGTTATTAGACTGCAATTTCTTCCTCACCTCAAAGATATGAAAAAAATAATTTTGATAATTAAAATTTCTTTACCATTCTATAACCAAACTTTTAACACGATATACAAATATCAATTTCAGCTATATCAAGTATGCTTTCCTCCCTAGCTAAAATTCCCCATCCAAAAAGCTCTAGTGTTAGTGAGGGGGAGATAGTTTCGATTGGGTTGTTTGATTGTAACCGTTGAAGGGTCAGTTGGTCTGCTTTCTCGTTTCCGCGAATATCTATGTATACCAGCCGCGTTTTGTGCAGTCCTCCAGCTGGTGACTAGTTTTAGGTTAATACTGACAATCGAAAAGGATTGGATTAAATTGTCACTTTAGTGTTCCATTGGCCTCGCTCAGTAAGAAGTATGTCTGGAGTGCCCATCGCTGACCTATAATGTAAATATAAGATGTCTATCTGTATCAAGAGCTTTGAGACTGTGAGAGATATGGGATATTCGTTTAAAGAGGAAACTAAAATGTTGCAACAGCGACATTAGGAAAGCGTAGGAAGATAATTTCGAAATGTTGATATTTTTATTTATTAAGAGAGATAAGAGACTTTTAATCGCAGGTGATAACCAATATTGGATATAGGAATCAATGAGAAGGAAGAAGAAGAATTGTGTATATAATTAAAATTGGGTTTTGTGTTTATCGGGTCTCAGGGTCCCCCCACTTGACTTGAATGGAAAATCTTAAGGTGTGTAATCGGCGTCATTTGGGATTCTTGCACAACGAAATCATTTAATGGATCGCAATGAATGTTGTTGTTGCGGTGTTGTTGTTGTTGCTTTTGCTGCCTGCCTGCATGGCCTGTCGCTTGGCTGCCTTTTGTTTTAGTTGTCAACATTGTTTGGCGGTGCACAGGGGCCAGCCAGCAGCTTAGGCTTAGGTATGTCGACAGCAGTGGCTCACCGCTCTCTCTCTCTCTCTCTCTATCTTTCTCTCTCTGCCGGTAGGCCCCCCCCCCAATGCTGCGAAACGCTGCATGCAACTATTGAAGCATGAACATGCAATTTATGTACCTATGTATGTATGTATGTATGTATGTGCACCACACACAACACACCGAAACTATGAAATACAACAACAGCAATAAGCAGCAGCGACTGTACTTTTGATATAAAATCCACTTCACCATACATAGAAATGCAAACACACATGCACATACACATACACACACATATAGAAATTCCCCCTACCCAGACACCCACTTGGAGCTCTGTTTAGTTTTAGTTGCGCTTTAAACTGCATTTTGGCTTGGGTTTGTTGTTGTTGTTGTTTTTTTGTAAGCTAACTGTACATAGGAGCATTGCATGTGTGTGTGTGTGTGTGTGTTATTCGCATTTGTGCAGTAAACGAAATAGAAAACATTTGCAATAAACGACGACTCCACCCCAAAACTTCAAAGTCAACCAACTTCTTCTTCTTCTTCTTTGCATGCACTTGTTTTTTTTTTTTTTTTTGACCCTGGCCGAGTGCCGTTAGTTTAGCGGCTTCATTGCAACATCATCACAAATAACCTAAATAGAGAATCATTTGACGGTGTCGATAACAACTTGCGGCTAACAGTGAGACAGAGAGAGAGAGGAGAGAGAGAGAGAGTTGCTGTTGCTCCACTTGCACAAACAAAACGCACGCACATAACTGAAACAACAACTAGGAATTTCGGCTCACTCACACACACACACACACACACCTAACGATCAAACTTGACTTGAACAAGTGGGGGAGACTATTTAAGTTGCATTTTCAACTCATCTTGTTGAAAGAAAGATACAAAAGTATCTTTAGCCAGTTACTTTCCTCCAAGTCCAAATTTCCTGGGTTAAAGCTTTTTAAGGATTAAAAATACTTCAAAAAGAGTTTTACTATAAATTTTATAAATATTGAAATATTATATTCTAAAAAATTCTTCACATAATCCGGGGAAATCCCTAAATTAATTTTAGGATGAAGTTCAAGCATACTTGCATTTTTTTCTGAACATTTTGGAGGTGTATCTAGGCTTACATGACCGACTCTGATTATTAATAAATCTAGTTCGCTGCTCCTTCTAGGAAGAGAAAACAGCTCCTTGCTAGTATAGGGTCCTTTTACTAGACACTTTATAATAGGAAGACCTGCCGCAAGGCTCGGCATTAGACAAAACTACTGCAAGAATCTAAATGCACTTTTCGAAGCGGGCCATCTTTATAAAATTCGGAATATAAATGTTCAATTTGGATAACTTCATCATCAAGTTCGGAAAAGGGAGAAGGGCTGAATTCAAGGCCAATCATTCATACATTTTGTAAGCCAAGTTTTTGTTTGTAAATACAGAATAATAATCCCCCTTCAAGGTCGGAAAATAGGTAGCTGGTTGAGTTCAAGGCCGAACGTTATTTGTTACCCGATCTTTATGAAAATCGGTTTGTACGCCTTATGTGAATGCCAGACGCTGTCGCATAATTCTTTAGCGAGTTGCCCATACGTCGCACCTATCCTATCATATCTTTTTCATATATCCTATACACATTTTGTAAATTAATCTAGTTGTCCTGCAATAAATTCTAATTCATTTTTTCGCGAAAAATTGCTGTAGATTTGTCCAACTAGCTGTAAAACATGCAAAAAAAATTCGTAAAAATAACGAATATGTTAGGCAGTATGCCAAAATAGTTGTTTTGGATTTCCAACTTACGCACTGGTTTGTAGACGACAGTTTATTTTGAAAAATTTGCTATAAATTGAGAAAAATGATCTTTAAAGGGTAATTTAGTCACAGAGTTTGGTTGATGTAGCTAGTTTGATTTTTTAAGGCTCCAAACTCATAAACCTATAAATTTAAGCTTGGTGTGACCTCCATAATTTTCCATAAGGTAAATTTCCGGATCGGATGACTATATCATATAGCTGCCATAGGAACGATCGGTCTAAGAACTAGTTCTAGTGGGAAAAACTTTTTGTTTTCCATCGTAGCGTCACTAATCTTGGTATATGATGGTTTTATATGCTTCCACATAATTCTGGAAAAATTTATCAAAATCAGAAAACTATAGCATATAGCTGCCAGAGAAACGGTCGGTCAAAAAACTGGTTTTAGTGAGAAACACTTTTTTGTTTTCCGTTGTAGTGTCTCTAATCTTGGTATATATTAGTTTTATATGCTCTCAGATAATTTAAAAAAATTTATCAAAATCGGATGACTATAGCTAAATTAGGGAGTACTAGATACAAATTTGAGGTACCTTTATACCCTACCTAGGTATTGAAAAAGTTCGAGTACCTTTTACCTTACCTAGGTCCAAATTTTCGCTAACCTTTCTCAAAAGGTAAGGGCCTTCGGTACATACACTTCAATAAGAATTATGGTTGCACCAACAAAAAGTATTAAATTTTGTACTGAATGGCAAATTCTACGGTCCTTTAGTGGAGTGGGGTCAATCAAAACGTATTTCTGTTTGTAAGAACTAAAGGTCAAGGTGAGGAACAGTTTTTGAACTCAATCAATTGGATCCTGCTTTATCTGGATCCAGTGACACCAAAGACAGGATTAATCTGGCCTTTCTCGCTTCCTAATTCGATTAATCGAAATTGGCAAATGGTCTTATTTTTTAAAAACGATTAGACAATCAGGTTTATATATTTTAAATAAGGATAAAGAAAATTTAAAGTTATTCGCCAAATAAGAAGTCGGTTAATAAAAACGGGAATATTTACCAATTCCGATTCCACATAATATAATCGAAATCGGAAATGGGAACCAGCAAAAGTGCAATACGGTGGTGTATACATTTTGATAAAACCAAGGGCACTTTTGGCATTATTACAAAAAAAATAATGTGGCTTTTTAGGTTCGAAAAGTTTTACCAAATCGTCGACTTTATAAATACGAATGTATCGTGCATGATGTATTCGTATAAACACGGGTTTATTTGGAAAAAAGGCCATAATTTTACAGTTGTTTATATATCTAAGTCCAAATGACCAACTGCTAAGAGATCTAAGGTCATTTTGCAGTAGAAACTAAGATACTGGATCGGAAAAAGGCACATAGAGTTGGGCTACTTAAAGTTGGAAAGCACTTGAGGGAAACTAATTCCATTCACTTTTTATGTTTTTAAAATATAGGTGGATATTAAAGAAGTATTATATTGCCTAAATGAATGTTGGTTAATCGCGGCCAAAAAAGTTGCCAACATACATTTTCTTATTATCCACATAGATTAAAAACATGTTGATGAGGATACGGCCCTAAGCATCATTATTTAACGAGTCAAAGGTAAATGCTCTGCCCCAGTTGAAAGAATTTTTAGAAGAAAAATATAAAAATAATATATAGCGTCAAATTAATTTAAAGTGTTGAAGTTTTCTACATTCTTGTTGGATAAAAGGATAAAGCTGAGTTCCTTATATGTGTCTAAGAATTTTGGATTTGATTACTACAGTATACAGTATAAAAACTATAAAGATCGTTTTAAAGGGCTTATTACAAAGTACCTTTTGAGTACCTATACTTTACCTAGGTACTGAATAATCCAGTTACCTTTTACCTTACCTTTGGTATAATTTTTGGCAATTAACTTGTACCTTACCTAGGTAGAAATAATGAGTACCTTTAAATTCACTGACTATAGCATATAGCTGCCATAGGACTGATTGATCTGGTATTGTGATTTACTAAGAAAACTTTTTAACGGTATCAAATTTTTATTATCAACGATTTAAAAATTGTAAATATCTGATATCTATATCCTATATAGATTTTATTGGTTAAATCAGTTGAAGTAAAGTTTTTCAACAGTATTAAAAATTCGGCACAGTCGAATTAGCTTTGCCTTCTCGTTTTTATATAAGTTAAGAAAAATAACCTTACAATTTGCTTGGTTATTTGTAAGAATAGAGAAATTAAGTCCAAAAATAAAAGGCTAAAAAGAGTATATTTAAAAAATAGTTTACTTAAAACACAATTTTTTTATACTTTAAATATATCTTGGGAAATTCTTCCCCTCTGCCCTTGATATGTGAATTATTCTGTGGGTGCCAAAATTTGTATGAGGATCGCGGAAACAGTATTAAATTTACATTCTTACTTATGATATGTTCTTCCTTTTAGGACTTAATCAAGATAGATAAAACTCGTTTAGCCCTGAGATAGATAGATAGCTCTACTGCCCCAGGTGGTTGCAAGGATGAAGGGTTTTTTTTTTGAGATATAGTTTCGACTTAAAGGTACAATAGGATTGTGACGTTTAAGTTGACCTCTAGTCCGCCCTTCAGTAAAGCGCCTTCAGGGTATGCTGATTTTTGTGTCTTAGCGTGGCAATTGCTGATCATTGTCAGAAATAAAATAAAATAAAAAATAATTAAAATAAATAAATTTTGCAGCCTATCTTTTTTAACTTCTGTAAGGAAATTGATATATTTATGGTTGCTTCTTCGTTAGGCACGGTTCCGGCTTTCACAAGACTGTCTGGCATTTCATGTCCATCAATAACTCTGCTAACTAGGAATTCAGTTAGAGTTGGACCTTTTAAGAGATGCTTCCCAGTTTCAATGCTTAGTCTTGATTGACGCTTGGCTCTGTCTACGTTTATGTCTATTTGATGGTTTTTTGCATGTAGTTTTGCCATTTTTAACTGCTTTCTTTATGGCAAAGACTTCCGCCTGAAATCTGAAATATGCAGCAGAGTGTGGTTAGGCAGTTTGTAAGAGAGTAAAAATATTAAGTGCCTGGGAAAATGGTAAATGAAATAATCCTTCATTCTGCTGACTTTTTTGAAAATCAGAAATATTTGTTTGAATTTCAAAAACTGTTGAATTTTGTCACTCACTTTGCCTGACTTTTTATGGTTCCTTTTGGTGCTGGGCCAAAATAAAGAGTTCGAAGAGGAGAGGAGGATTTGGTGGGTGGCCACGGCGGAAAAATCGATTAGGAGACCAACTTTAATTTAAGGCTTTAGTTTATTTATATATATATATATTTTTTTTGTTATATTGATAAATGTGGCAAATGTCAAAATGAAAAATGAAAATTTGACTTATTGATTTTATAATGAGCTTTCTCCTGTTCAGAGTTTTTTGGTTGGGGTTCCGGGTTCCGGGTAATGCTTGTTGTTCAGTGGCACACAACAGAGTTGGAGGGGGGGGGAGGTGGAAGGTGGAGATGGCTTCCGCTTATGTATAAAAGTTTTTCGGCAGCAACAAACAACAACAACAACAACAACAACTATGGCAATATGAGAAGGCGGCTGCTGCTGCATTGGTGTGGGGGTGGGGGGTGGGGGTTGGGTGTTGGGCGTTGTTTGTGTATTGGGTGGCGTTAGTTGAAATGCAGACGTTTTGCATTGTTGTTGTGGGTGGATTGGTGGGTGGTTGGGTGGTTGGGTGTGTGGTTGGCGACGTTGGCGGCGGCTCTGTGGCTGTAAAATGCCCGAAACGTTGAACGGTACAGCTGTGTATGCAATGTGTACATAAACTCACACACACACACACACACAGTGAGAGGAGCCATGCAAAAACAGATACATATACAAAACAGAGTCGAGTAGAGTGGCCAGGCCTGGTCGCTCGCTGGCTGACTTCCTTCCTCGCATAGTTCAAGTATGCATATAATATCCGGGCTCGTCGGTGCCGAAAACCCAGCATCAGCAGCAACAGCAACAGCAGCATCCGACAAAATGGGCTGATACGGTGGGTGGGTTGGGTTCGAAATTGACATGGTGGAGTGTGGAGAAGATGTGTTGTTGTTGGATTGGATGGGCTGGATGGGTGGATAGGCTTGTAGCTTGTTGGGTGGTTGCTTGCTTGGTCCGTTTCGGTGTGCTTGAGTGGATTTTATACTGTGTTTTTGGGTGGTTCCTACGTGTGTATGTGGGTGTACCTTTGCTTTTTGGAGTGGCACAAATGTGTCGTCGCACGGTGGGCGTTAAATTAAAAAAAAAAAAACAATAAAACCAACCAATATTTAAAGCCATTCAATTAACCAAGCGTTTTGATAACATAGTGTCCGCTTAAAACGAAATTAAATACATTTTGTTGTTGCTGCGCCCTTCAGTCATTTTTCATAGTACTCAAACTTAACAAAGGTCGTGTTTACTCTAAGGAACTTGAGCAAGACTCCTTTGCTTTTTCCTACTAACAGGCTTTCCCACTATTTGCAAAGCTCCATACAAGACACTATTCAAATCGATCGAAGCATTAGGCTGATTCTAATGATTAAGAAAATCTGAAGGAAGTTAAATTTGGTCGTTTCAGATTAAGTAGTCAACGTATTGTCTGTGACATTATATTTGGGTCCCTAAGAATATGTTTGCATAAAAAAACTTTATCAAAAAATACTGATCTTTAGTGTTTTGTTATTTTTTGACGAATAAAAACCTTAAAATTAAGGGGAATTCGCTATTCCCTCAGGCCAAATTGTTTTCCTTAACTTTAATAAAATCTTTCTAACAAGCAGAAATTTATTTTTGAAAAATTAAGCTTTGAAAAAATTGAAATCCATACTATGAAATTACAGTTCCGAGTGCCCTGACAGGTAGTAACATATTCAGGGACAATCAAAAAACGCTTTAAAACATTTATAAACGTAAATATGCCGTGAAATTTCATAATTAAAACGAAAGAAGAAAGCTAACTGACTGTGCCGAAGTTTTTAATACACTTGAAAACTTTACTCCAGATTTTAACTGGAAAAATATATACCGTAAGATTATTAAATTATAGATTATTAAATTCGGTCTATGCACTTAAACTATTGATCCATTTTGAAATGCGCTAAAATTATGTAAAACAAAACTTTTTCTTACTAGAATTAAAAAACAAAAATTTTCTGACCGATCGTTCCTTTTTATGGCAGCTATATGCTATAGTCATCCGATTTTGATAAATTTTCTTCAGAATTATGTGGAAGTATATAAAGCTAATATATACCACGATTGGTGACGCTACGATGGAAATCAAAAAAGTTTTTCTCACTAGAACTAGTTTTTGGACCGATCGTTTCTATGGCAGCTATATGATATAGTCATCCGATTTTGATACATTTTTCCAGAATTGTGTGGAAGCATATAAAACTAATATATACCACGATTGGTGATGCTACGATGGAAAACAAAAAGTTTTTCTCACAACGAACTAGTTTTGGACCGAACGTTTATATGGCAGCTATATGCTATAGTCATCCGATTTTGATAAATTTTTCCAGAATTGTGTGGAAGCATATAAAACTAATACATACCACGATTGGTGACGCTACGATGGAAAACAAAAAAGTTTTTCTCACTAGAACTAGTTTTTTGACCGATCGTTCCTATGGCAGCTATATGATATAGTCATCCGATCCGGCCGATTCCGACAAATGTCAGCGTATTTGTATTTAAAGACTTTTTGCAAAGTTTGGTCAAGATAGCTTCAAAACTGAGGGAGGAGATAGCATAGAAACAGACGGACAGACGGACAGACGGGATGGACGGACGGACGGACAACGGAAACGAACTCAGCTCGTCATGCTGATCAAGAATATATATACTTTATGTGGTCGGAAATGCTTCCTTCAATGCGTTACAAACATCGTGACAATTTTAATATACCCTCTGCAAGGGTATAAAAAGCTGTTTTTGCAACTAAAAATGCTGAAAAAGCTGAGATTTTTTTATCTTTTTACGAACATTTTTTCAATATTTTTTCTAACGCCCAATCATTAATGAAATATGAATTTTTAGTAAAGCATAAGAAATTCTACCCAAAATCTTTAAATATGATTTTAGAAGGGTCCACCTTATAATTTATTGTTTGAAGATTATTCATGCATCAATTTGACCTTTGTGAATGCTGACCTGACTTAAGACTGCTCCATGGCCGCTTAGTCAAATTTGGATCGCGAGCATACTCTACCAACATTTCGGCCGCCAGTATCTCACGAATAAATGCTTCAGATGTTGTTCTTCCAATGCGTCAAAGGTTTTAGGAGCGAGGCTGTCTGTATAGATATGAGCGTTAATACAAAAAAATAGTCTCACAAAAAGAGATGCAAGTCACGATGCTTACAAGTTTGAACCTAAAAATGAAGAAAGAGGTCGCAAAAACTTCAAAAAATTTCCCCGATCGCTCCCGGCTTTCAATCTTTTTCCGCGTTGCTGTGAAAAAGCCAGATCTACGGGAAAGCTGAGGGACGTTGAAATTACGAGGGCCTAACGGAGTGAAAAAACGCTTTAAAACAATAAACAAAATAGCGTTGAATTCTAATAAAAAAAAAAAAGAAGTAAAAAAAAAAGGATAAGAGAAGAAAGTAAAAAATAGAATGGATAGCACCGTTTCACCTATTTTTGTGTGAAGACCATGTCATGCAAGAATCAAGCTCTTGCATTTTGGGCCAAAAAAAGTTGGATATCATCTAATGGTAGCGCTCACCATTCACAGTTACGTTACGGTCCAATGATGCCACCAGCCCATAAACCGCACCAAACTGTGACTTTTTATGGATGCATTGCAATGCTTCTGGCTGATATTAACTCCATAACCACTGTTTTTCGCATTGTTTTTCAACACTGTTTTTCCCACATTGTCTGCGAACACTGTTTTTCAACACTGTTTTCCAACACTGTTTTCCATCACTGTTTTCCAACACTGTTTTCCCACATTGTCTGCGAACACTGTTTTTCAACACTGTTTTCCAACACTGTTTTCCAACACTGTTTTCCATCACTGTTTTCCAACACTGTTTTCCAACACTGTTTTTAACATTGTTTTCCAACACTGTTTTCAAAAGTCGTATTGTTTTCCCTTGTGGTCATTAATTTCAGAGTGATGTCAATCATCTCTTCTCTCTACATCACTGATTCACTGACTGACTGCTGAGCAAAACCAATGAACGGCACGAGATAGAAAGCTTTCACAGAAGTTTCCATATGAGTTGAAAGTGGGCACTAAGGCGGAGTTTTGGAAAATTCCACCCTAAGGGGTGGAAAACTCCCGGAAAAGCTACTTTTTCATCCGATTGACTTGAAATTTGGTTTGTAAGTAAAGTAAGCGAAATAATTGGACACCTGTTTTCCCAGATCTCGGAAAATCCGCCCACAAGGAAAATGGCCGAAAAATCATTTTCATCCGATTGACTTGAAACTCGGTTTGTAAGGATAGTATGCAAAATAATTAGACATGAGATTTTCCCGATGTTGGAAATTCAGCCCGAAAAGTCGGGAAATTCCCGGAAAATTCCATAAGGAAAAAACTATTTTTTATCCGATTGACTTCAAACTCGGTTTTGTAAGGATAGTATGCTAATATTGGACATGAGATTTTCAAATGTTGGAAAATCCGCCCACAAAGAAAAACTCCGGGAAATTCTATATGAAAAACTAGACGATTGGCCATCGGTTGGATGTAAATAAGGGACATGAGATTTTCAATTGTTGGAAAATCCGGCCCCAAGGAAAAGTCGGGAAACTCCCGGAAATTCTATATGGAAAACTATTTCTTGATCCGATTGACTTCAAACTCGGTTTGCAAGCATAGTATGCAAAATAATTAGACATGTGCTTTTTCGATTGTGGAAAATCCACCCACAAGGAAAATGGCCGGAAAATTCTATATGAAAAACACTATTTTTCATCCGATTGACTTCAAACTCGGTTTGTAAGGAAAGTATGCAAAATAATTAGACATGAGATTTTCCAATGTTGGAAAATCCGCACGAAAAGTCGGGGAAATTCCCGGAAAATTCCATATGGTAAAACCTATTTTTAATCCGATTGGCTTCAAAATCGGTTTGTGAACACATTATAGAAAATAATTAGACATTTGATTTCTCGGTGGTAGAATTTCCGCCCACAGGCAAGAATAATGGTGGGCGTATTTCGGTTCAGTGACAATGGCTATTTGTGAGCCGATCTAAATAAAATTCGTTTTGTAAGCTCTAGGGTCAGAATAAATGGAAACACGTGTTTTTTATTTCGGGAAGTTCACTGCAAAGGTCGGAATATGGGTGCGGGGGTGGATTTTTAGCCGATATGTATTAAATTTGGTTTGAAAGCTCTATGGGCCAATTAAATAGGATAAAGTTTTTAGCTTTGCGCATACTACTCACCCTCAAGGTCGGATAATGGGTGCCGGGTGCGTTTGTACGCTTAATGGGCCAACTAGGTGGAAAATAATTTTCTCATTTCTGATGGTCGGAAAATGGGAGCGGGGGTGGTCATTAAATTTTTTTCATCAATTTGGCGGCTATACTGATGGTGGCGAAGCGAAGCGCGCCGGGTTATATGGTTAAACATATGCAGCAACAGATTCCTCACAAACAAATCCCTATTAGTTACCAAAAAGTGTTCTTCACAGTATGCCCACAAATCCGAAAGTCGTCTATGTAGGGCACCAATTTCGATAGCTGTTGCTCCAGTTAGTTTATGTCAGCGATGGATTGCTTTCTTCTCCTTTCCCAACCACTGTGCGCTGTCGCTGCAATTGGGGTGATACATCCACCCACCCTCACCTTTCTGATGTGTCCTGGGGTGTGAGCAAATAGTTGCATAATCTATGCTCACATATGGATGTGATATATTTGGGTTCACAATATTCAAATTCCGAATTGTAATCCGAGCATATGTATTGGCCTAACTGGGAGAGGAAATTAGTTTTAGCCACAACACAGAGACCCAGGAACCAGGAACTAGGCTCTAGTCAACCATTAATATTACGAAATTTTAATGAAAATGCCAGGCGAGAGCAATTAGCGCACACGCACCAAAAAGAGCAGGGAGGAGCAGGAGAGGAGCAGGGGGGGAGTGGGACGAATGGCACTTGAAAATTCAATATTCCAAAACCAACGACCTGCTGCTCCTGCTGTCCAGAGGGTATTAATTATGAAATAGCTGAGGTTGGTTCCTGCCACTATACACTATAAATTTGCCACAGCAACTGTACCTGTCCTGTGCAGGTTAGTTGGCATCCAAAAGGGGGTGGAGTAATCCTTAGCTAAGCGTCATGTTTTGCATTTTGGGTGGTCGTCGTCGTCGTTGTCGCCACTTCGATTTTGCGCGTTTGGCAATTATGTGGACATGTGTCTTGATGCCTGCCTATATATATATATGTATGAGATAGGAGCAATCCTTGCCTCTGCCGCCTGCATAAAATATTTCTAGATACACACATTTTTGTTAGGGCAAAAAAAGCAAAAGAAGAACAAAAAATACGACGACACAGACCCCCCATTTCGTGGGGGAGCCCTGGGGCCGGGAGACCAGACAAAAAGGCTGCGGCTGCCACCCACCCACCCTCCAACTTCTTTCCCCACTTTAAAGGCTATGTTAAAGCTGGCTCTAAAGTTTTTAGCTCCCCTTTTTGCCCCCCTCCCTTTGCTCGTTTTACATTAATTGAAGTAACTTGTCGAATCTTTTTTGGTGGTTGGTTTTTGGAGATAATTAGCTGGGAGCAAAAAGTTACCAAAAACTGACACGTTTTTCAGTTTAAAATACGTTTCAATTTCCGGACTAAGAGGATAAAATTTATGATAGAAAGGAAAACCAAAAATACACACACACACACAGCCAGAAACAAAGGAGTAGAAAGAAGCAATTGCTTGGGTATGGCATTCCACAGTTCCCCTTTGATTCTTATGTTGTTGTTCCTAATTGCTTTGTTGGCTTAACTTAACTCTAGCTGCTTAAAGGTAACCCACGGAACTATTTCAGAACTATTCAAGGGAAAGCTTAACCCTTTTTTGGTTGGTTGTACTGAGCTTACGTGGGGTCAAAAATTAATAAATAAAACGGGACCCATCAGCCAAACAAAAATAACAGAAAAACCAACCATAAAGATAAATATAAAATTCAATCCAGCGAACAAACAGAACAAATAAAAAAACTTTAAAACAATTTAAAAAAAAAAATCTGGGTTCTAAAACCCGAAGAGACCAAATAAAAGTCGACCAAGGCGATCGGCCGAGAAATGCTGCCGTACGAGCCAGTGTTGAGAGGTCCCCAAGAACATCCCAAAACGCCGTTCTCAGCAGTTGGGCATGGTCGGTCCACTTTACAACGGATTATCCGCGTTGATTTGCATTTGTTCCCGTACAAAATTCAATTGACGCAAAGATTGTTGCCTGCGGACAAGCCTCGTCGATTGGAATGGGCCCAAAGAGTCATCGAAATGGCCGAAGATGACGAGCAATTTGGAACAAAATTATCATGTCCGATGAAGCCCAATTCACATTGAATGGGACCGTAAATAAGCAAAATTGCCGTATTTACGCCACTGAAAATCCTCAGGAGATTCAAGAAGTGCCTCTTCATGACGAAAAAGTCACAGTTTGGTGCGGCGTTAGTGCGAAAAACGCGTCATGGGCCGTTTTTCTTCCAAATGAAAATGGCCATGCTGTTACCATCAACCAGGAGCGTTATCGCGACATGATGACCAATTTTTGTGATGCCAATTATTCGTCGAAAAGCGTATGAGGCAGTTCTGGTTCAACAAGACGGCGCTCCACCGCACAAAAGTCGCATAACAATCGATTTTCTGAAGAAATTGTTTCCGGGCCGTTTGATGTCGAAAAGTGGTGATTTGGGACTGGCTACCGCGTTCGCCCGATTTGACGCCGCCTGACTTCTTCTTCCGGGGATATTTGAAGTCAAAGGTTTACGTTAACAAGCCAAGGACCGTAGAAGAGCTCAAGGACAACATTCGTGAAGAAATAGCCGCTATTCCGGCCGAAATGTTGGCGAAAACGATGGAAAATGCTGCAAAAAGGGCACAATACGCCATCAACGCCAGAGGCGGCCATTTGAGAGATATCATATTCAAAAATTGATGTAAACAAATCTACTTGGAACAAATTAAATGATTAAGATTGCCAACCGCCAAATTTTTTTTTTTTCTTTGATTTTTAAAAAAAAAAACATGGGTCCGTCGAATATGGGCAACCCTGTAGTAAATTCTAAACAAATAGTTTAATATTTAATTGAAAATTTGAATTTACAATTTAAATAAAATTTTATAAAACAAAAAATATCTGAAAAATACTTGAACAATTATTAACGAAAGCAAAATACCCGTTACTTAGGCCTGAAGTCGGGTGGTCTTCGAATGAAGAATCAACCGCGCTCCTACCTTCGAAATCCCATGATTTTATCGATGGCTTTCATGAATTATCCCTAGTACAGGTTGATCCTATTCGGAACTCGATAAATTCATTCATTTGATTTTATCCAATTTTTGAGTATGTTCTACACAATATTCGATTCATCCAGTTAGAATTGAATCTGTCCAAAAACAATTCTAATTGTTTGCTCTTCGTGGTTCAAATGGAATCCTGAGGTCCGTTTACCATCTTAATTCAAGTAGACTTCATTTAATAAGCCTTCCCTTCTTCATTAACCCTAGAGTTAGGCTTGGTTTAATCTTTTCACATAGACTAATAATTGGCAAAATCGACTCATCAGAGTTTATAATCAAAATTAATCTTAATGCTCCTTTAAGACCGATTCATAACGTAATCCTCTTATTTCCTAAAACGTTGTACTACTGCACAATGCTTTGCATGCGCCGTTTCGTGTCCTTTGTGCTGATATTACAATAAACTCTACCGAGTTATTAACTTAGAAGAATCTCTTCTAAAAACCTTTATTTTAACGTACTTAGCGCGAAGTGTGCCTTAATTTAGTGTTTTCCTACGCATTTTCGTGACACACTAGGCAGGAGGTGGGCTGCTATTTTGCAAAAAACAAGTAAGAATGTCGGTCAAGCCCGACTGTAATATACTCTGTACCTGTTTGTATGTAACTGATAACTGAGAGCGGCGCAAGCGGTCCAATTGGGAAATTACCAATTAGCTTTTGCTCTCTCGCTCTCTATTTCTCGTTAATTCCGCCAATCGCTGCGGTGTTGTTGTTGTCGTTGCTTTGAATTTTCTTTTACGTATAGCTCTAATATTGTTTATCTGATCGAAAATGGCGGGTCGATAAATAATGAGTAGTAGAATATGGGCATTTCCGCAGAAAAGTCTACCAAGACCAAAAATTAAAAGTTCATTATGTTGTTTCTTACCTGATTTAGAAAAAGTAATTACGCAAATTATTTTTAATTTGCTTCCTTTGTACAGATTGTGATATTTCACAGAAAGTACAAATTTACGTTTTGGCCAGTTTTTCAGCATTTTTTTTGATTTACAGCTCAGAGTCATTAAGCAATTCCATGTTCCCATTTTCACTTTCGCAAAAATTTTGCGATTTCAAAACCGGTTTTAGGAGCAAATTTTGGTCTCTAAACCCAAATGTTTGAGAAAGTGAAAATGGGAGCCCCCTGATAAATAGACTTGATCTACCTGTATAAGAATTATATGTTCACTTCAAACCTCTAGCTCTTACCATCTCTGAGATCTCTTCGTTCATACGGACAGACGGACAGATGGACATGGCTATATCGACTCGGCTGTTGATGCTGATCAAGAATATATATACTTTACAGGGTCGGAGATGCTTCCTTCTGGCTGTTACATACATTTGCACAAACCCAGAGTATATTGGGTACCTTCGGTACAGAGTATAAAAATTTAAATTTATTTATGATGGAACATGGTTAACATGGGATGCTTTTCGTTAGTGATATCTTCTATTTTTGAGCAGCTATATGTCGGTGCAGTTCGCTTGTACCAGTGTGACCTACATTGGGAATCCACATCTACAATTCAACTTTCAATTTGATGATAGGTTTCAAGTTAATATCACCGTCTTTATTCATTTGTGTGTTTGAGTGACCATTCAATCAGTTCAATAAAGTGCTTATCTCTTTGGTTTCATTGCTTTGGTTAAGAACTGACTTTAAAGAATAATTTGGGACCCGAAAAATGTCGGGATCATGAATCAATCTCGTCCCGATCCCGACCCCAGTATGTTTCGACCCATCCCGATCTCGAAGATTACTTTGGGACACGCGGAAATCCCGAAAATTTCCGTACTATAAGGCTTCTTACAGGCCTGTTCCGGTTTTCACTAAAGTGAATTCGTTTTTTTTCTTTTTCTCTTTCCCTTTTTCATAATTTTTAAAAAAAATTACATTTTTTTTTCCAATTCCATTTTTTTTTCCTAAAATTTTTATCTTAAAATAATTTTCACTTATTTTAAAATTTTCATTTATTTAATTTTTCTTAAATAAAAATAAAATTTTAAAATTTTCTTTTTTTTAAAAAAAACACAACATAAAAATTTCTATTAATAATATTTTTTAAATTTTTTATTGTGTTTTGCTTCCTTTTTTCCTTTTTTTTCCCTTCTTCAACTTCAATTAATTTAATTTTTTTTTTCTTTTTTTTTTCCCTTAATATTATTTTTTTTCCCACCCTTCTTTCATTAATCATAAAATTTTTTATCCCTTCTAAAAATTATTCCTTTTTTTTCCTTATTTCCCTCATCATTTTCACAACACTTTCAATTAAATTAAATTATTCTTTTTCTATTCTTCCCTTCTTATTTTATTATATTTTTTTCCCACCCTTCTTTTTTCATAAATCTTTTAAAAAATAACATATTTATTAATAAATTTATATTTATTCTATTTAATTTCTATTCAACAATTTTTATCTTTCTTTTTTATTTTTTCCTTTTTTATTAAACTTTAAAAAAAAAATTAAATTTGATTTTAAATATGCAATTCAAATTATAAGATACTTTTTTTCACTTTGATTTTGGGAAATTTTCTTTGTGCATATAAATTTTACTTTGTATACGAAATATTTATGGTGCGTTGTTGTTGCCTTGGCAAGCTTGTTTATACTTTGTTGTTGTTGTTTTTTTCTTTTTTTCGTTTTGTTTTGTTTTATTTATTGTTGTTTAGTTATTCGGTGCCTCTTTAATTGCCTGATTAGCTGCTTTCGCTCTCTCCCGGTCGCTGTCCCCCCCCCGTCCCACTTCTTTCTATAATTTATGCATTTTTTGTACTGTGTGAAAATGTTGCGCTGGGCATTTTTTAAGTGAGAAATGTAAATTTTGTGTTTTTTTTTTTGGCATTTTGTGCTGCAGTTTTTATTTTCTGTGGTCAGCTGCTCTCTCTCTCTCTCATTTCATTCCCTCTTTTATTAAGTGTTGTGTGTATGTTATGTAGCCGGGCAATTGACCGTTTAAATGAGCTGCTGCCTTTGCTGTTTGCTCTTTTGAATGGTTTTTCAAAATTGTCTTATTTAGTTTATCTTTACAAGTTTTTGAACCCCTTTTCTATAAACCGGGAGAGAGACAAAGACAGAAAGAGAGAGAGAGAGTAGCCACCTTTCTTAGCAGAGACAAGTTTCAAGTGGCATGGTTGTGGATGTTGTTGCTGTTGCTGTGGATGTAGCTGCAGCCAAGCCAGCCAGCCAGCCACTTCCTTGTTTCTTGCCCCTCCTGGTTTGTCGTGTCATCGTTTATCTAACTGCGTCGCGGTTCGTTTGCTGTTGGCATCGCACTGTGCTTCCAAAACCTTAAAAATTGGGTCAAATAAATGTAAGCTTAGACCAGCGGTGGGCAACAAATTCTAACAAAAGGGCAGACTCTTGAACCAGTGAAAATATCTTACATCATATTATCCACCTACACTTAAAATTTCTACTTCATAGCCTAAATATTTTCGAAGAACCAATTTTGTACCACTTTCAAAAACTGGTTAGAAACCGGTTTTAATCTGGGAAAATATTTTACTTTTTAGTTTCAACCTACACATCAAATTTCAAGTTAATAATTATAACAGATTATTAACCGGTTGACAGAATTGGGACACACCTATGGACACTTTTTTGATCATCTTGAACATAGTTTACAATTTTATTTTTATAAGAAACATATGTACATTGTAGAAGTACTCAAACGTAAGCTAAGGTCCAACTGAAATTTTGATGAACATTTTTCAAAATTTTGCACGACTTGAACCCACCCACATTTTCCGAACTTTGGGGTGTATTTTCCCAAATTGGAGAATTACTTTCTCATTTATTTGGAGCTTACAAAATGTATTTCATATGAAAATAACCATAACCTTTAACCACCACACCCCATTTTTCTTCTTTTAACAAACACTGAAAAAACACAATTTTCCGACCTTAGAGGTGGATTTTCCGAAATTAATTTTTTTTTTATCTATTTGAAATGCAGAGTTTACAAACGGAATTTTAAGATGCCTTGAACTCTGGCCCACCACCCCATATTCCGACCTTTGTGAAAAATTTTCCGAAAATTATTTTTGTATTTGTTTAGCGCATACAAACCGAATTTGGCATATATTTGCTCAATCATAACGCTTGGCCTTGCACCCACCCCCATTTTCGTAACTTTAGGGTGGATTTATACTAAAATTTAATATAATTAGTACCTTAGTGTGTATTATAGCTAATATTTTAATAAATAAATAAATATTTGACAAGTAAATGACATTCAAAAATAAGGATTAACCTGGAACCAATCCTTCTCGCCCCTCATTTTCCGACCTTTTGGTGGGTTTTCCAAATTAGAGTACTTTACTTCCATTAATTAAGTTTAAAGAGCTTACAAATCGAATTTCATACAGATCGAATCAAAAGAACCACAATTTTTCGACCCTTGTGAATGGATTTCCCAAAATTCCGAAATTACATGTCTTTTAATTTCTATACTAAAATAAAATAAATTAAAAATTTTTTTTGGCCATCAGTATTGAATTTTAAAATATTAAAACAAGATGAGCAACAAAAAGCAACTCAAAAATGTATTACTTCTGTGGGATTTCAAATAGAAGCGAGTACAAGTAACCAGGTACACAAGGAAGGGTCAAAGCTATCTGCTTAACACATTGCCAATCTACTCATGTACTCATGCTTATGGCTAGCTGAGTGAGCAAGTACTCGCGAATATAAAAAAAAGCCCACACTTTGAAAATCCCAAGGATAGATTAAAGAGTAAACTTACACCTCTAAATAAAATAGTGCAATGTGATGTACAAATGAATCGATTTTTGGTTTTTGTGCTCAACTTTACCCCTCACCCCAGGTTTTCTTAAACGTTGCAGAAAAAGGCACCCTCTATAACTAGCATTCGCTCCAACATTTCATTGTGGTCCTTCGAGCCGGATGTTCTGAATATTATTCTCTTGCTTCAGCAAGCATCCTTTAAACGAATAAGTTAAGTGCCGGCTACCTTCAGTGCCAGGGTGTCAAACCGGAACCCGAAACGGTAACGTATACCGAAAAGAACCGATTAAATCTCAGAACCGGAACCGTTATTATTTATTTTTTAGGAACCGGTATTTCAGAACCTTTATTTTTGGAACCGAAATGACTAAACAAAGTTTTATTGTTATCAGTTTAAAATGTCTAACCCTCGTTAGGGTACAAAACTAAAAGTTAAGACTTGGTAAAGTTACTCATACAGTAACATTCCGCAAAAGTTCTCCTGCTCCAGTTAAAGTATTTGGACATTGTAAAGTTTATTATGTTTAATATTCCTTCTTTATAACTACATTCTGTTGTGTAGGTTCCTATTGGTTGTACTATATCTTCAGCTTAAAGGATTTTTAAATTATATCGGTACATACCGGTACGTACCGGCATACCAAAATAAAAACCAAGGTACCGATACGGAACCGAATACCGAAATAAACAGAACCTTTTACCGAAACATTAGTTTTGGTACGTACAAGAACCAGAACCGAAATTCGATTCGGTTTGATTCCCTGGTTTCGGTACGTACCAGAACCGGAACCGAAATTTAATTCGGTTTGATTCCCTGGGTGGCAGGCATTTCATTCTGTACATAAATACATATAAATCGGCAATAATTTCGTTCTAAAAAAAAAAAAAAAAAAAAAAAAAAATAAAATAAAATAAAAAAAAAAAATAAAATAAAAAATACAAATAAAATAAAATAAAAAATAAAATAAAAAAAAAAAAAAATAAAAATAAAAATAAAATAAAAATATAAATAAAAAAAAAAAAAAATAAAATAAAATAAAATAAAAAAATAAATAAAATAAAATAAAAAAAAAATAAAATAAAAATAAAATAAAAAAAATAAAATAAAAAATAAAAATAAAATAAAATAAAATAAAATAAAAAAAATAAAAATAAAATAAAATAAAATAAAATAAAATAAAATAAAAAATAAAATAAAATAAAATAAAATAAAATAAAAATAAAATAAAAAATAAAAATAAAAAAAAAATAAAAAAAAAAAAAATAAATAAAATTTAAAAAAATAAACAAAAAAATTAAAAAAAATAAAAATAAAAATATGTCCATAATGCAATTTTTAACACACTTGCGTACCACTGTGCAATGATGTTGCTGTTGTTTTAGTTGTTGTACCAGGCAAAAGCAGCGCAAAGAATTTTATAATAAGACAATTCAGTAGGCAACAGCTCCACCAATAACACACAGATACACACACATACAAATGTATATACATACATAGATACATATGCATACATATATACATATGCCCAAGCATCAATTATGCACTGGAAAAGTAAATGTTAAATGCTAATTGCTGAACTAAACAATTTTTGCATTGATATCTTTTTTATTTATTTTTGCTGATTTTCATGGTCAAAACTTTTTTATAATTGCTGACTAATTAACTTGCTTGTCGTTATTAACCCAACAAAAGCCAATTCTAGCTGTTTGTTTGACTTGACCATTTCACTCAACAAAAAAAAAAAAAAAAGGCAGAGGCGAGCAGCAGCAACGGCAAAAAAGTGGCAAAGCTGCTTTTGGTTTACCTTTTTTTTACCTGTTTTTTTTTTTTCATTCAAAGTGCGGCATCTCGCTCGCACGCAATATACCAAATGCGCTGATACATATGTATGCTGCTCGCACACACACACACACACACACATAGAGAGAGAGCGCAAAATACAAGCGCGCCAGCTCGTTACACGTCATTAAGTGCAAAATAAGAACAAGCGCATAAAAAAAAAAAAAAAAAAAAAAACATTGAACCGTTTCTAGTAGTTGCCAATGTTAACGTTGTTGCAGCATCAGTCAATTGTACCGTTATATGGAGGGGGGACTACCACTTCTAATAAAATCTCATAAAACTTCTTTATAACAAAAAAATGTGATATTAAATTTTTTTTAGCCCCTTAACAACAGGCGCACTTCTCTTACAAATGCTTATGTATGTATGTATTCATATTTATATATGACTTTATTGTTTGCATGTGTGTGTGCCTATGTACTCTGTATTGTAAGTGTCGCCCGCTTATCAGCTACTAGAGAGCTAGAAAAAAATAATGTTTTCTCTTTTATTTTTCCTGGCATTTATTTTTATACACTGCACAGCGTACCTACATGCAATACATACATACATACATTTGTTTATATGTACATAAGTAATGAAAACTATTGAAAATCAAAGATTCGACATTACACATACCCCACACAACCAGACAACTGTTTTTTTTTTCCCCATTTTTGTACATATGTTTTATGCACAACTTATCAAAAACTTTACTCAATAACAGCTGAACCGCATGACTGAGCAACATTTGTGTAATCAGTTTGATATTAAAATATAAACCACCACACAAATTTTGCATAAGCGACATTAACTACATTTCATTTTCCGGAAGATACAATTAGAGATTCAATTCAATACTATCCACAGCACTTTTTCATATGATTATGAAATTTTTTAACCAAAAAGTTTGATAAGTTAACCCTTAAACCTTTTTAGGATCGACTTAACATAATGGGTCCTCGTATGTGCCATCGCAGTTCGGTCCTTTATTCCGGTTAATGCGCAATTGAATGCTTTTTGTTGTTAATCAGGCTTTTTTGAAATACTTTGGAATGTAATTAATAATTTGGCCCCATAATAAAACTATTATCAATTTCATAATTCTAAGAAATAAAGAAGGGATTTAGCAAAGTTGTCGAAAAATGTTTATTGACACAATTTCTTTATTTATGCAAAAAAAAAAAAAATAAAAAAAAAAAAAAAAAAAATGTTTTTATATTATTTTTCCAGTCTGGCTGTGAATAGATCCTCGATCTCCCGCCTTGCCCGCCAACACTTTCCCTTTATTAGAGTTTCTGCTCATCTATACACAGAACAAAAAACATCAATCACCGTGTCAAAATTCGACAGAAAACGAAAAATCGTAAAAAAAAAGATTATAACTCTCATTTTTATTATATATTAGACAATCGTGGTTCGTTCTCTACTTTAAGATGAAACCATCTCCTTTCAAGATTTTTTTTTTTTTTTTTGGCAAAATACCAAAAAAAAATAAAAATTTTTTGTCTAAAGCTGTCTTTTACACGACCTGATTTCTCAGCTGAGTTTTCGTCAGACCTGAGTGTCAAAAAACTCAGCTGAGCAACTCAGTTTTGCTTTTACACATGCCTGAGGAGCTCAGTTGAGTCAGTTACAGAACCATTGGTTCATTGAAATCATCTAGTTCATTTGAAAATTGTGACGTTTATTTGTTTACATATAAAAGAAGAACAATAAAAAGCGACATGAACAGAGAAGTATTAAAAATTATAATTGCCGTCCTGTCCAGTGAAATACAAGAAGTAATTGTACAAAAGAAATGTAGTTTAATGATGGATTACAAGCAATAGTTGTACAAGCCATACACACTTACCTTCTTATTTGGTTGGGTCATGGCGATCTAACTTTTCTGATGGAAAAACTTGCAGTTTGTTTGTTAAATTTTAATAAGAATTTATTTGACATTCACAAATTACCGAACCGATAGATAAAAATCTATAATAAATGTATATCGATTGTACAAAAATCCTGGAAGTGGAAACGTTTGCTCATTTGAATTATACAAAACACTATGAAATGACAGATGACAGCTCATCTGAGCGCTCAGGTCAATACGAACCGGATCGATTTCACCTGATTTCTCAGCTGAGCAGTCAGATGACATCTCAGTCGCCTTTTACGGGCTGACATCAACTCAGACGAAAACTCAGCTGAGAAATCAGGTCGTGTAAAGGCAGCTTAAGTAGGTTGATATTTATATATGACATTTATATATTAATATTTCTGGTCTAATAATGAAAACGCCAATATTTATGATCAAAAATGGTTTTATTGTTTTTCAAAGTATTCTCCAGTAAGATTTATACACTTTTGCATGCGCTCAAACCAATTGTCGAATCACTTTATCCACTCCGATTGAGACACCTCCAAAAAATGGTTATTGAACTCTTCAACAGCATCTTCTGGCGACGAAAATCGTTGACCACGCTTTTTCCACTTGGTGTGCGTGAATAAAAAAAGTCATTGGGTGCCAAGTCAGGGCTGTACGGCGGATGACCCATCAATTCGACGTTTTGGGCGGTCAAAAAGTCGCTGGTGTGAGCTGATGTGTGAGAGCTCGCATTGTCATGGTGCACAATGATCTGTCTGCTCTTGTTCGTTTTTTCGAATTTCTCCAAAGACTTCAGGCAAACAAATTGTGGTGTACCACTCAGAATTGACCGTCCTACGTTGCTCAAACGGAACAGTCGCCACATGACCAGTTTTACCGAAGAAACAGGCGACCATTTGCTTCGAAGTGCTTCTTCCACGAACGACTTTCGTTGGATTTGGCTCGTCTTCGAAGAGCCACACGGTCGATTGCTGTCATATGCATAGATCCATGATTCGTCACCTGTGACGATCTTATAAACGTCTTTTGAAACACCGCAATTATATTTTTTCAAAATTTCCTTGCACCAATCCACACGAGCCTTTTTTTTGAGCGATTGTCAAATTGTGCGGGATACAACGAGAACAAACCTTTTTTAAGGCCCTGGTGTTCATGCAATATCGAATGTATGCTGGTGGAAGAAATGCCCAAGGATGCCTCTATCTCACGGTATGTCACATGACTATCTTGCATTATTAGTTCACGCACGGCATCAATGTTTTCTGGCACAACGACTGTTTTTGGACGACCTTCACGACCTTCGTCTTCGAGCGAGCGTCGCCCGCTATTGAATTCATTAAACCAATTTTTCACAGTGCTATAGGATGGTGCTTCATCGCCATACAAAGATTTAAGTTCATCGTGATAATCCACGTCGAAAGTTGTGAAAAATGATTGCACGAAAATTTTGACGAGTTAATTCCATTTTTCTGCCGAGGTCAGTTTTTGATTAATCGTTAATCGATATCAAACGTGGTCACACATGAAGAGTTGATGGAGCTTTTATCGGTAAAAGTCCAAACTTTTTTTGGGAAAAGGCCAATTGGTCCTAAAATGGCTAGAAGTGAACTAGGCCAGAATAAACTGAAATAGCAACCCACTTATAAAGCTTTGGCAAAGTCGAATTTAGCTGAGTTTTTTTTTTTTTTTTTTTTAAAGTTACAAATATTGTTGGATGGTCTCACGAATTTTTTTTTTAATTTTTTTTTATTATTTTTTTTTTTTTTTTTTTTTTTTTTTATATAAATATTGTAATCATCACAAGGCTGTGTGCTTTCAATAGCTTTTAAACTGAATATCGTGTATTCTTTAAATAGTTAATAGATAGAGGACAAATGTTTCATTTAAAGTTAGGTTAGGTTAGATTAGAGCGGTTGCTGAAGGGGGGTTGCCTCTTGCGGACTTGTATCCTGTCCATTCCTCCCAATAAATTTTCTAATTCAGCGTTGGGGCACCAAAATACTACTAAAGGGCGCAGCAAGCACAAAATGGATTTCATTTCGCCTTGAGCGGAATAATGGGTCGGGCTGTGAGGGCCCAATGGGCTGCTATGTGCCCCCGTCGCTGTTCTAATTCATGAGTTTCTTTGGGTTAGAAACCCTTTAGGGACTAAGTCTGAGATTTGTTGAAATTTGAAAGTTATTTCACTTAAAATTATAAAAGTCACTGACTTTTTAAACTGTCCTCGTATATTAATTTGGCAAAAAGGGCCAAATTACTTAGTACAAATCTAGGAAATAACAAACTGTATAACCATTATGAAGGGAGCAAGAGTGTGGTGGGGTGAGGGGTGCCTCTTTGGCTACGCCTTTAAATGTATGTATGTACATATGTATGCATGTATTTCGCCCAACTGATACACCCCTTTGGCCACCCTCTGGTTTGTGTGTTACTGCAGCGCAAACACATAAACTTTCAACTAACATGCAGTTTGCTGGTAAAAATAAAGCGTGTTAAGATACAATTACCAAGTTGATTTAGTATTACATATTGGGACAACAAAAAAAAAAAAGAACCCTACTTATTTGCATATATGTTTATTAAATATGTATTTGTATTATGTATTATATGTATCTGTGTTTAGTTCAAGGCTAAAGTTTATTCATGTCATATACACACTTCAGTTTGTCAAGTACTGAAAGGCAATTGCCTAAGTACTTTGTACATTTTTGATAAGCAGTCCACACACACACATATACATACGTAGATACATGTTTAGATGTATTTCATAGTTTGGTTTTTCATTTAATTAAATTAATGTGCGAAATGAAATTGAAATGAATGAAAGGTTGTGTGTGTGTGTGTGTGTTACTAACTGGTTATTTCTTAAAGCGTGCGAAGCTTCTCATTTTCATGCAGCATTCAATTTTTTTTTTTTTTTTTTTTTTTTTTTTTTGATGTTTTGCCAACACACAATAAAAGGAAAGAAACAACAAAATAAAAAAGGTAAAGCGCAAAGCCTAAAAATAGCCCAAAAACAACGACCACAACGTTGAAATTGACGTCGACAGCGAAGCGTTTGGTAATTTGCTTGATTAAGTGGAATTTTTTTTTTTTTTTTTTTTTTTTTTTTGGAATTGCAGCTTTAATAAAAGAAAACAGTTAACGATTTTAAGTTACCAAATTGTATGCAAATATTATATATAGATTTCTGGTCTTTTTGCTGATGATTCTCATACACACACACACAGAGAGACGCACGGTTGGATAGACAAAAGCAGAGACGACCGGAGCGGCTGCACAGCACACGGAGTCGCTTTTATATACAAGTTGAACCCATTGCCTATGTGTCTTGTTGTGTGTGTGTGAAAATACATACAAAAATGACTGGTTTATATACAACAACAGCAACAACAAATGGCAAAAGACGATGTTGAATGAATCAAGAAGAAGAAGAAGCTGAATTCAGGCAACTGAACTGCAATTTGGACCATGTACACTTACATACCTACAAATCTGTAAAATTGTCATTTCAGTTATAAACAAATTTTCATCAACAAAAGCTTCAAGTTTTATTCTTGCTGCAGCATCGTCAACATCATCTCTTTTTTTTTTTTTTTTTTTTTTTTTTGCTTTAACCAAACCTGTTTGAAAGTCATTAATTTTTAGCTTGTCTTTGCATTGTAGCTATGCTTATGTACATACATATATACATATTTATATACTCCTTATGTATTTAGTGTTTATTTAGTTGGCTACAAAAAACAGCTGCTCTCGCCGCCCTCTCTCTATCTTTGTCGCTCCTCATGCACTTGGCAATTACTCAGCCGAGCCATAAAAGACAGTGCAAATAGCATGTATGTACGTATATATATATATGTATGTATGTCCAGCGCGATAAGACCACAAATCCCAAATAAATACAACAAACTTTTTTATACAGTCACCCACAGAAGTATTGGCACACCAAATCATTTTTACATCATTTTATTATTTATAAAAAAAAAAAAAAAAAAAATTACTTGGTATTAGATTGATCAACATTAGTAATAAACGCTGCATTTGAGCATTATTAGTGTGCCTGGAATGCCTGGACAAGAGGAACGGAACAGCCTTTTCCCCATCACTCTTCTTCTTCTTCTTCTTTGAATCCTTATTCCCTCAAGATATACAGGTCATTTCACTCCTTTCTCTTCACTGAACTCTATTATTTGCCATTGGTTTGAGTTTACTTCAAGTTTTGACGATACTTCGAGCTTCTCTATCGAAAGTCCATTTCCATTTTTTGCGTTACATCGTTATAAATCTTTTCTCCATCTAAAATATAACACTACAGAGGGAAGTTGTGCTTATTATGAACACAATTCGACTGAAGTCCGTCAACTTAATTCCCCACGTTTGGCAGATGCTCGCGAGGCTAATCATTAGTTTCTCTGTGACTCTTGTGCAGTGTGTTAAAAGTGAAATAAATATAAAAAAATGACTGGTCGCGGAAAAAAAAAAAAAAAAAAAAAAAAAAAGAAGCTCAAATGCAACCAAGTCGGCACAAAGCATTGGATGGAGCGTTTAACTCGTAGAAGTTATGTAGCATAAAGAAACAAGAAGCCCAGACGAGATTTTGCATTTCACGCTAGGCATAGGGAAGATTTTATAACTAGACGTCTGAAAGAGGACAGAAATACTGCAATATTACATGCTTCTCCTATACAAAACCGCGTATATATAGAAGAAGAACGCAATCGAGTTGCTGCATTTGAGTCTTTGCGCAGGAACAGAAAAAGAATACTTCAGAACACGCTTTACATAGACAAAATCCCGCATATAGGAAAGAATCATCGAACGACAAGGTTATATAAACTTCTTAGACTCCGCCACGTGCCCGACCAATGCAATTCATTGGCTTCTATTTCTAACAGTTTTCCATTTTTCAGCAAAGTTTGGGTATTATCGTAGTCTCTCCATAATATTTCATTCTATTATTGAATTTAGGAGTTTGTTGTTTTTTTGTGGATTTTACTTCGGTTTCTTTGGCCTTAAATTAGCGGTGGGCTTTGCTTTTCTTCGTAGCGTTGCAATTGTCTGATATAACAGCTGCTTAGAGAAATAACGGCCTGGTCTGGCTGAGCCAAAAAGGACTATGGGGACTATGCCCACCGATTCCTTAAATGGATTAGTTAAATTACATTAAAACAATAATATAGTCAGGAGTTCTAAAATATTTAAAACCGATCCAAGACGACTAAAATTAAAGGGGTTTTTAGATTGGAATCGATTTTTTTTTTTTTTTTTTTTTTTAGAATTTTACTCCCAAATTTAAAACCATCATGATGACTAAAAAAGGAAGAATGCAGTTTGATTCTTAGGACCCGAAATAGGGTGAAACTGTTTTTTTTTTTTTATATTTAAAGTTTACGAATTTGATGATTAGAATTGGTACCCTTACTAAATTAAAACAAAGGATAACCAAGCGAATAAAATCTACTTGCTTTCGAGCAATCGTTTTCCAAATCGCTTAACATTCGTCATTTCATCTAGTAACCCGGCATATTTGTGTCAAACAGTATTAGAACGAAGTCCAATCGATTATAGGAACATCACTAGAGATTTCCGGAACACCCCCCGAGTGTTATTTCTGCTTGTTAACCTTAATATTAGTTATATTAGATTGAAATATTTGAGGTTTGGTTTTATTTCTCCTTCTGCAGGAATGCTGGATTTATGCTTTCCGTATCAGGGGATTTTGAGAGGCTTTATAGTGGTTCCTATTACCCACTTAAGTACAATTTTATCTTGGCTTTTGCCCAGTCGCACCTACGTAGATGAGAATAGTTATTCTGGTCTCCTCATCGCTTGCTGTATAGGTGTCGTTGTCCTTTTTGAGCGAGATATTTTTTCCATCCGGGCTTATCTTGGGATAAGGATACTGTGAAGCCTTGCTCCTTCTTTCATATCTTTGAATAGACTAGATAAATTTTATGTAATTTTTATACACTTGAAAAGTGTATATTAATTTTGCCCAGAAGTTTGTAACGCATAGAAATATTCATTTCCGACCCCATAAACTAAATATATTCTTGATCAGGACGACGAGCTGAGTTCATTTCCGCTTGTCCGTCCGTCCGTCTGTCTGTCTGTCCGTCTGTTTCTACGCGAACTAGTCTCTCAGTTTTAAAGCTATCGAGCTGAAATTTTGCACAGAGTCTTCTTTTTACTGCACGCAACTAATATGTCGGAACCGGCCGGATCGGATGACTATATCATATAGCTGCCATAGGAACGATCGGTCTAAGAACTAGTTCTAGTTAGAAAAACTTTTTGTTTTCCATCGTAGCGTCACTAATCTTGGTACATGTTAGTTTTATATGCTTCCACATAATTCTGGAAAAATGTATCAAAATCGGATCACTATAGCATATAGCTGCCATAGGAACGATCGGTCGAAAAATAAGTCTTTGTGAGAAAAACTTTTTTGATTTCCATCGTAGCGTCTCCAATCGTAGTATATATTTGTTTTATATGTTTCCACACAATTCTGAAAAAATTTTATCAAAATCGGATGACTATAGCATATAGCTGCCATATAAACGGTCGGTCAAAAAACTACTTCTAGTGAGAAAATCTTTTTAGCGTCCCCAATCTTGGTATATATTAGTTTTATATGCTTTCACATAATTTTGAAAAAATTTATCAAAATCGGATGACTATAGCATATAGCTGCCATAGGACCGATCGGTCGGAAAATGTGTTTTACTAAGAAAAGTTTTTTTTTATGGTATCAAATTTTTATTATCAATGATTTAATAATTTTAAATATCTGATATCTATATCCTATATATATTTTTCCAGTTAAATCACTTGAGTAAAGTTTTTCAAGTGTATTAAAACTTCGGCACAGTCGAAGTTAGCTTTGCCTTCTCGTTTAAGAGATTTCGGAGTTTGTTCAAGGTGGGATTGCACCATTATTTTCTTTTCCCGATTTTGCTGAGGAAAATTTATCTAAATAGGCATCGGCTTATATTATATTCTCTCCTCTCTTAGTGGGGAATTCTTGATTTAAACACCTATTTATCTGACTTACTGCCGTTTTATAGTGTGTTACGGTAATCGAATCCTAGTTATATTATTTCCTGACGCAGTGTTAAAGCTTTCCGAACTTGTTTTACGGGGGTTCCTGCTAGAGATACTTTGTTGCGTATTCAATGTCTTTTGTAAAGTTGATCAATCTGTGATCTGGCATAAGATTGTTTTAGGTAGACCTGCCAGTCTTTTTGTGGGGTTTAACTGATCTGCTGGAGAAGCTGGAGGTTAAAGGATCTCTTCCCTTAGTCAAGGAGCAGATATAACATATTTCCAAATCAAGGAGTTTCCCGACTCCCAAGGGGTAGTCTTTTGTTTCTGTAGAATTCTGTCACTTCTGGACTTTATTTTAAATGGATTCAGGGTATATTAAAAGTAAGCCTTACACCTTGAACCAAACCAAATCATATTTCCCACTGGTTTGGATTTTTTAATTGAATCAGGTACAAAAATTATGAAGAAAAAAAATGTCAAAATAAATTGATGTGCGAATACTTTTATGCGTGACTGCAAACACATTCACACACACACAGATACTTACATACTTAGAGAGCGTCAGCATTTTTTTGCCATTAATTTGTATTAATTTATTTGTAGTTAACCCATATTTTTTATAGAATTTGTACATATTTATGTTCCATTTTATTTTGAAAATATATATTCCTGGGCCACACAACATAATTTGACTTAATGATGTCATCGAAAAGTTTTTCACATGCTTTTTATGTACTTGTAGATACATATGTATCTTATGTATCATTGTTTGTGTGTGGTTGCAAAATGCAATTAGAGAAATAGTTTAAAGACAGAGAAGTGACTGATGTCACGTAATAGATTTCACCAATGCCTAGGCATAGCTTAGAATGCATCCCCCCCCATCCCCCATCCCTTTGGTACAACAGAAAAGCTCCCACAACAATTCCCCCATCGGGGGTTTGGGTGAGTAAATAAATACCCCCCCCCCCTTCCTTCTACTTCCTCTCCTCTTCCCAACCAATATGCATATAACAAGTCTTGCTCTCTCACTCACACTCTCTCTCTCTCTCTCCTCTTTCCCCCTTTTTACCACTCCACTCCGCTTGGGCTTATGTACTATGGGCATAGCCATAAGATATGCGCATTTCTTATAATGCCGAAGTATGTACAAATGTTTGTATGTTTGTTTGTTTATTTGTTTGCTAAGCTGCGACTTGTTTTGATAATTCTTTTTTTCAGGTTTTTGCATTCTATTGAAATCGAATTGAATTATTTCGCAATTAAAGCAAATGCAGCTACAAGATTTTGGACATTGGTTATGCGTGGGTGGGTGGTGGTGGGGGGGTTGGGGACTCCAACTAATATGCAAATGCCGTTAGGGTCAGGTTAGATATGGTGTTGTTGTTGTTGTTGTGGGTGGCCAGACCCCAAACTGTCGCAGCCGCAGCCACCGCTGCCCGCGCTCTACTCTCAATTCGTTGTCGTCGCGTGTGTGCGATGTGCTCTCTCTCTGTCTGTGGTGGCTCTCTTTCGCTCTTTCGCCGTCGCCACACTCAAACACATTTTTGCTTTGCTGCTGCGGCGGCTCTTCGCTTTTGTTTGTGTTGTTGTTGGTGCTGCTGCTGCTGCTACTCGGCGCGCTATGTACACAACTGTACTTTTGATTTAACCTTATTTCTTTTTTTTTTGCGTCGTCGTCATTCTAAGCTGTTATAGTGACCTTTGTCTCCCAACTTCCTTATCAATATGCAGGTGCCAACGACCCGCTTAACCCAATCCCAAACTTGAACTTGCTCTCGTCTCACTCTGTGTATAACCCCATTGACACACAAAAGCTTTGAACGCTAATTGAAATACATTTAGCGCACTATTAAACACAATTATGGCCATGCGACAGCCGTGTTGACGCGCTGTCTCGTCGTTGTCATTGCAACAAATCGATAAAAGTTTATATTTCACGGCCAACCATGGGACATATCCATATCCCGTGCAAGCATAAAGCCAGCTGATTGCAATTTATGCATTTTTTTTTACATTAAAAAGTATCTATAAACAAAAAAAATTTAAATTGTGTTTATTTTAACAAGCAAAAAAAAAAAGCTGACAATCATCAAGGCGCACGCACACACACACTTACAAAACATACAAAAGCAAATCAACATACAGTGGGACAGAGTTAATTTATATTGGGGTGAAAAGAATTGAAGAGAAAAAAAAATTTTTGATTGATGTAATGAACGTATATCTTGGAATATCAACTTCAATTTTCATTTTGTACTTTTTGACGTTAATGTTACATGGCTACGATATATTTAGGAAAATCTAAAAAAAAAAAAAACGAGAAGGCAAAGCTAACTTCGTCTGCGCCGAAGTTTTAATACACTTGAAAAACTTTACTCCAACTGATTTAACTGGAAAAATATATATAGGATGTAGATACCAGATATTTAAAATTATTAAATCATTGAGAATAAAAATTTGATACCATAAAAAAAAACTTTTCTTAGAAAAACACATTTTCCGACCGATCGGTCCTAAGGCAGCTATATGCTATAGTCATCCGATTTGGATAATTTTTTTCAAAATTATGTGAAAGCATATAAAACTAATTATTATTTATTTATATCTGAGTTGATGTGGATTGGCAATTTTTAACGAGTACATTGGTTTAGTTGATGGCAGTGGTTGACAAATGGTCTATGGTAAGAGTTGTTGTATTGCAGTATGGACGGGGTGGGTGGTGTTTTTTTGTGTGTGTGTGAGTTTGTGATGTCCCATCGGAACCTGGTTAAACGTTGATATTGGTATATTAATTGGCTGTCTAGAAGGATTTGGAGTGGTGGCGTATTCGTTCCAGGGTTTGGTTTAAAGCTATTTGTCTTGTTTTATTGATGAGGTTATTAATATCTTCTTGTTAGGGTGTTGTCATAATTAACGGGGGCTAGCGTGCGGCTTTTGCAGCCGTACCGCCAGCTCATTGCTTTTATTCCTGCATGTCTGGTGTCCACATTAGTTTTATTCTTTATGGTTTGCGAAATAATGTCCCTGATTTTGCATATGGTTGGTTTATTATTGTTTATATTTTTGACAGCGAGGGAGTGTTGAAAGTGAGTCGGTGCATATAACATGTTTAGTTTTTTTGGTTGCGCTTGCCATCACCACGCAATTAGGGATTGCCTCCGCTTCAGCTGTAATATGGACGTGAGGAAGGAGTTATAGCGATCTTAGAATTACATTCTCCTCAGTAACAACGCTCAGAGCTGTCACCTGTCTGTCTTCGAACCATCTGTGAAGATGAATTTCCATGTGAGGTTGGATCGAATGCTGTTGAAAGTTGTTATCCTTCTAGAGTTGTTTCCTTTTATGACGAGCGAGTTGGAATATGATTGAGCTATTCTTGAAATCAGGGTGGAACCTTTTCTTTGTATTTTCGGAGAGGGGATATGATAATGTTGAGTTTTTCAGCTTTTTAATGATGAGTTGAAGGGTTGATGGAATGCGAGTTCTCGCTGAGTTGATTAATAAGCATAAAACTAATATATACCAAGATTGGGGACGCTACGATAAAAAACAAAAAAGTTTTTCTCACTAGAAGTTGTTTTTTGACCGACCGTTTATATGGCAGCTATATGCTATAGTCATCCGATTTTGATAAATTTTTTCAGAATTATGTGAAATCATATAAAACTATCATATACCAAGATTGGGGACGCTACGATGAAAAACAAAAAAGTTTTTCTCACTAAAACTTATTTTCCGACCGATCGTTCCTATGGCAGCTATATGATATAGTCATCCGACTTTGATAAATTTTTTCGAAATTGTGTGGAAGCATCTAAAACTGATATATACTACGATTGGTGACGCTACGATGAAAAACAAAAAAGTTTTTCCCACTAGAACTAGTTTTTTTGACCGACCCTTTATATGGCAGCTATATGATATAGTCATCCGATTTTGATAAATTTTTTCACAATTATGTGGAAGCATATAAAACTAACATACACCAAGATTTGTGCCGCTACGATGGAAAACAAAAAAGTTTTTCTCACTAATACTTATTTTCCGACCTATCGTTCCTATGGCATCTTTATGATATAGTCATCCGATCCGGCCGGTTCCGACATATTAGTTGCGTGCAGTAAAAAGAAGACTCTGTGCAAAATTTCAGCTCGATAGCTTTAAAACTGAGAGACTAGTTCGCGTAGAAACAGACAGACGGACGGACGGACAGACGGAATTGAACTCAGCTCGTCGTCCTGATCAAGAATATATATAGTTTATGTGGTCGGAAATGAATATTTCTATGCGTTACAAACTTCTGGGCAAAATTAATATACACTTTTCAAGTGTATAAAAATTGAGTGTGGTTAACACTCACGAGGCTTTGATGTGAAACATGTTAATTCGAATAGTTTACATATAACGCTTGAAAAACAGTGTCCTAGATCCCAGATGCCAAATCCCTGATCCTATATCTCAGATCCCTGATCGTGAGACCAAATACCAGATCCCTGATCCCACATACCAGATCCCTGATCCGTAAGCCCAGATCCCTCTTTCCAGATATCTGATCCCAGACCCCTGATCGCACATCTCTGATCCCTAATCCTAGATCCAAGGCGGTCTTGATAACAATACTCTGAAGGCACTCGCTGTCAAAGCCCTTATCTTTCTGTTCTGGCTTTATTACTCGGTACTGAGACTGGAAGAAAATCAACAAGGCCGGGAAGAGTCCTTCAGATGTCGAATCATATCGACCAATCAGCTTGCTATCGTCAGTGGTGAAATTTTGATCGTTTCAAAAACGATGGGATAACGCTAAATCCGTCGCTAGACGAGAAAATAGGGAAAGAGAGAAAGGAGATGGAAGGGAAGATCGTCCCGGAGGGTCTCGGAAACGAAGAAGAAAGGCCACGTCCGTCCGAATGAGAGGGGAAAGGAGGGAGATAGAGAAAAGATCGTCTCGGAAACGACGGTTTAAGGCCACTTTCGTCGCAAGACGAGAAAATAGGGAATGAGAGTGAAGAGGAGGGAGATAGAAGGGAAGATCGACTCGGAAACGACGGGATAAGGCCACTTTCGTTGCAAGTCGACAAAATAGGGAAAGAGAGTAAGGAGATAAAAGGGAAGATGGTCTCGGATTCGAAAACGACGGGTAAGGACCCTGTAAAAGATGGATGAGTGCCTCCGGAGGGTCTCGAAACAACGGATAAGACTCGTCGCAGCGAAATAGAGAGAAATGTTTCGTTTGCAAAGAAGGTCAGGTTAGAGGGGTTATGAGCTGGTACTGAGGGAATAAATCAAGATCGTCCCGAGAGGTTACAAAACGAATATCAGATCGGCGTCGCAAAGACGATAAATAGGGAATGAGAGGAAGGAGATAGAAGGGAATATCCTTCCGGAGGGTCTCGGAAACAACGGAATAAGAGTAAAACCGTCGCAAGACGTGAAAATAAAGAAATAGAGGAAGGATATGGAAGGGAAAATCGTCCCGGAGGGTCTTCAAAACAACGGGATAAGGCTAAGTTCGTCGCAAGACAAGAAAATAGGGAAAGAGAGGAGAGAGATAGAAGGGAAGAGGGAGATAGAAGGGAAGATCGTTCCGGAGGGTCTTGAAAACGACGGGATAAGGCCACCTCCGTCGCAAGACGAGAAAATAGAGAATGAGAGAAAAAAAAAAAAAAAAGAAACCTCTGCGAGGGTCTCGGAAACAACGGAATAAGACTAAATCCGTCGCAAGACGTGAAGGTAGAGAATGCGAGGAGGGAGATAGAAGGAAAGATCGTCCCAAAGAGTGTTGAAAACGACGGGATAAGCATAAGTCTGTCGCAAGACGAGAAAATAGGGTAAGAAGGGAAGAGGAGGGAGATAGAAGTGAAGATCGTTCCTAAGGGTCTTGAAATCTCGTCGCAAATTATCTCGATAATAGGGAATGAGAAAGGAGAGGAGGGAGACAGAAGGGAATCGACTGGATAAGCCCACGTACAGAGAAAAGGCGTACTCAATGCAATTGTCTTCAAAATACATTTAATTAAACGGTTTCCCATTTAGTTCGTCGGAAAAAAAAAATTTCAAAAATCAACCTTTGCGTCCCACTGTGCAGCGATAGTTAGAGCCCCGGCAATCTTGCTTGTTTAAGCAGCGCGCAATCTGATGACGACACAAGTGTCGAAAGTAACGAGAATCCGACGACAGCCGCTTGTAGGGGGGCCAAAGCAGAAGGTAGGAGAAAAAAAAAATCGAACGAGTAAGCGCACTTTCATGCGTGAGTGTGTGTGTGTGTGTGTTAGTGAGTGCTAACTTTCAAAGCAAGTTAATTTATATAGCAACCACAACAACAATGTCAACTTGTCATAGCTTCTGGTTTTGCTCGCATTTGTTTTTGTCTAATAATTATGCTTTTTATTTCTTTTACACAGATTTGCAAGCGTAGCTTAGGCAACGATTGGCGTTGCCACCCGTTAAAAAGCTTTTTTGCATTTTATATCATTTTAATTGGACAGTTATTGTTTGTGTTTTTGTGGTTGTTGTAGGCTTGTTAAATGTTTTTTTTTTTTATTATTGTTGTCTTGCATTTGAAAAGCTCAAGCAGGTGCATTGTTGTTGTTGTTGTTGCAGGCAGCAGCAGTTAAGTTGCCTCTGAAAGTTTATTCACCTCTCACTCTCACGTGTCTTAGTGGTGTCTGTCTGCTACTCTGTGTGTGTGTGTGTGTGTGTGTGAGTTGGGGCTGCTGTTACTAAAAACATTTGCCGATTTGCTTGGATCTCCCCTCTCCTCCCCCCCTCATTGTTCACTTTGTTTTCATGTAAATTTTCTCTTGTAGCCGCTGAAATTTGCTAAAACGAAAAACGTGACTTGCTTGTGGAAAGAACTCTGAATCTCTAAACATTACCTCTTACAGACAAACATATGTATGTATGTATGTTTGGATATATCTGCTATCAAATCAAAGTTGATTTGTGATTTAGTGTCGCTTTTCCTTTTGTCGCCACAAGCTATCAGTTTTACTCAACAAGGTCGTTGCCTAAATAAATTGAAATCAGGATATCTTTATTATATCCTTACACGGGAAAAAGGGAGTAACCAAGAACCAGTCATTGAGCCAAAAGTTGTTACAGAAAACAAACCCCCTAAGCATGATGTATGAACAAGGTGAGGCAAGGTTGAAAGAGTTTTTAAATGACAACTTTTGACAAAGTTTGAAAAGTACAAAAATAACAACATTATTTCATGGATTTATGAAGCTAATTATTTTATTTTGGTGGGTGTGTTTTTCTATAGCTAATTTTCATGGATTTATATATATAATGTTGATTTTTTGTGGTGTGTTGCAATTGTTTAGGTCGTAAAAGTTCATGGACTCCATAACCTAAGTCAAGACATTAAAGTTTAGTTCCTAAAAGTTTATGGACTCCATAACCTTAGTAAAGACTTTAAGATTTTGGCTCGAAATATACAATTTAACGACTCAACCAAGTTTATATGCTTGAAAAATTCTTAAAATTTATTGGAAATACTTACTTAACTATAAGAAAACAGTTTCCACTAATAATTTGATTTGGGGTACTTTTGTACCCCAACGTTATTTAAAGCCGGGACCTCCCGTGCTTCATTAAAAACACATTTGCAAATTACTACATTGAATTTGGGGCATGATATTTATATTTTATGCCGCGAATTTACTATTTATGCAACTATTTTACCGTCCCTAAGTGTGTATAGAATATTTTCATGGATTTATACAAGAAATTATTTATTTTTGGGGGTTTGTGGCAGATGTTTAGCTCGAAAAATTCCATTTTTGGGGTACAAATGTACGCCGTTTCAAATCATTATTGGAAAATTGATTTCGCAAAGTTGTGACATTAACGTTTTGGCTTTAAATCAACGATTTTACGACTCCAGCTATTATATTACGGACATTATCCTATTGTAAAATCCTTCGAATGAATTTCTATATGGGCATTTCCACCAAAAGGTCCACCGAGACCAAAAATTTTAAAGTTTTTCAAAACCCCTTGCTTTATGATATTTTCATAGGAAAACAGTCAAATTGTACTAATATAAACTAATTTTACATTTATTTATAACTCACTTCGAGATATTTAAAAGCAAAGTCGCGCAAGCTCAACTATTCTCAGTATGATATATCCCCTTCACTTTTTGTTTTGATAATTGTTCTTTAATGTCTTTCTTTATGCATTGACTTTTGCATTCTTAAATCTTTCCAAGGATACAAAGAGTCAAATAAAAATGCAAAAGAGACTATGCGATTGGTAAATAACGTAAATTTTTGATTTGCATCATCGCATTTTTCGATGTCCCGTGCGACATTGAAAAACAACATTTGTTATCTGTGCGTCAAAAGTACATGTGAAAGGCTTATCCAATATTGAGTACAAATAGTGATTTTTAATACAATTCAAATAAAAAGAATCATGCTGAAAAATGAGAATATTTGTGATCTGGGTACTTATATAAAGTTGGTCCCGTGCGACATCGTCAGTGCGAAATTCAAAATTTTTTCTTACATGAATGATTTTTTTTTTTGTAAATCATAGTTTTTTATTTTTTATATCTAAATGAGCAAAAACGGCGACGAAAAAAAATTTAGAGAGCCTGCATACGGTAGAGAATAAAGTTAAAGTACGATCCAATATTTAAAATTTTTTTTTTGTTTTTTGTTATTATGCGAAAATGAATACATTGAAATCTTTTGTTGACTTAAAAACATTTTACCTCCGCTTATTAATATATATTTTCCTTAAAAGAGTTACTGAAATAACATTATTATTATGACGGAAGAAAATGTCCCATACGACATGTCCCGTGCGAAAGTGCTTAAAATTGAATTTTAAGAAATGTATAAGTTTATTTTGGGTAAAATCAAAACCGTTTTTAAGTGTCATCAATGTGCAATGTTCTTAAATTTAACAGATTGAAAAATTGCCTCAGTATTCGCTAAAATCGGCTTGTCAATTGTTGGTCGCAAAAACCACTTCTGTTTTTGTCCCGTGCGAATGCCTTGGTTTTTTGTAATTATCTTGAAAATAAATTAATTGCCTAAAATCAACCTTAGCACCAATTGTAGGGCCAATTAAGAGCAATAAGTTAAGCCTTTTGTCAAATCAAAAATACGTTTTATTTTTACTTTTTTTCCACTTCAAAAGTGTACGAAGGTCCAGTTCGACATAATGGAAATGCCCATATGTATTTTTTTTTTTTTTTTGGTTGTGTGGAAGTTGTTTAGGTCTAAAAAGTTCATAGACTCCATAACCTAAGTCAAGACATCAACGTTTTGGCTTGAAATAAACAATTAAACGACTCTAGCAAAGTTAATATGCTTGTAAAATCCTTAGAATTGATTGTAAATACTTACTAAACATTGAAAAATCAGTTTCCACCAATAATTTGATATGGGGTACTTTTGTACCCCAACGTTATTTTAAGCCGGGGCCTCTCGCATTTCATTAAAAACACATTTGCAAGTTACTACATTGAATTTGGGACATGATATTCATACTTTATTCTGCAAAGTTACTATTTATGCTCCTATTTTACGGTCCATTAGTGTTTAGAACATGTCTGTAGATTATATTAGATTTTTTTAGTTACTAATAATAATAAAAAATACACCTACAATTACTTTAGCTTGTCGCCTGATTGTGGCTTTCGTCACTAGCCTGGACTGTCATCCACATTGGCTCGACTTTTTCACCAAAGTCAAATCAAAATTGAAAAAACTTTGAATTTTAGCCATTAAGCTGAGTTATTAGCCCTCTTTCAGCTTGCCTCACCTTCTTTTAGCATTATGCCCCCGAAGGTTACACATTCAGTTCGACTTCCGCAAAAAAAAAAAACAACAAAAATTTTGTTATTTCAACCCTTAGCTGTGTGTGCTCCCTCCTTAACTAACCCAACTCCCATTTTTTCTTCTTCTTCCAGTTACCCAACATACAGAAATCACGACGACGCGACGAGCGAAAATGGCCAAAATGGAGGTCGACGATGTGGTCGACTTGAGTTTAAGCTCTGGGCGTGATCCAGCATTAACCATAACGCCAGCACCCGCCACCACACCTACAGCTACGCTAAGTAATCGGGATTTGCGTGCGCTGACAGCCAACAATACGGGTCTGACCATAACGCCAGCTCCGGCACCCGCACCCGCAACCGCCATTGTCAATTCATCCTCCTCCAATACCAATACCATTAACATCACCACCACCACCACAGCCAGCACTGGAAATGGCACTTCCTCCTCCACTATCAGCACAAATAACACTAGCCACAGCAGTAACAGCATTGGAAATGCAACAGTAGATGCTACACCCATCACTCTAGCTCCTCCAGCGGTTAGTGGAGGAGGCCCTGAAGAAAATAAAATACAAAGACGTGTCCTACGACCACGTACCGAACCCAAATCCTATGCAGAGGCTCCAGATATCGTTTTACTACCTGCCCGTACGAATGGACGTCAACAGAATGGCAATATTGATTCCGAAACGGATGATGAGGAGATGCCACCTTATGTGCCCATCAAGGAGCTGACACATGCCGAGCTTAAGGAGCGTGAAAAGAGTTTACGAAAATTACGTCAGGATTTACGCAATGAGGAAACCAAACTGATGCTGCTCAAGAAGCTGAAACAATCACAGCAGGTGATGAAGGAGAATCTGGTGGTGACACCGACCAGTGTATCGCCAAATAATCCATTGGCAGCCATACCGGCTGCCCTTACCTCCAAGGGATCGTTAAGTGTGACGCCAACGACGGCAATGCCATTGCCGGCGCATCTCAAAGGACGCACCAGTTTGGGCGGCAATGCAGCTGCCGTGAGCATAAGGTGAGCAAACATAAACTAAGGGGACTTAAATCGAAAAATGGATAGAAAATCGTTTTTTATAGAAAGTCAATTGAATAACAGTCAAACCACTTTGAAGGGAATGTGAGGGTGATTTAATATCCTTCATTTAAATTTTTAAATAAAAAAAAAAATAGAAAAACGAAATCAGGTTTATTGGTTTAATCAGAAGTTATATTAATTCATGTAATTCTTTTTTTTTTAAATACTAAAAAACATATATTCGCCGATATCTGGGGAACGACATAATAGAAAAAGTTTTAGTGTACATTTTTAAACTTAAGAAAGAAAGATTCCGTATGTCAATATCGGTATGGTCCAGATTATAAAGAATTAGACGGTCCTTGAGAGCGAAATGTGCATTTCACGGTTTTTATATCATATCTTTAGATTTCGGTGCTACCTGAGAGACCTGCTCTACTGCTTCCCAGGTTCGTCCACTTCCTGTGTAACCGATTTAGCTATTGGACTTTAAACTTCAAGTTGTCATTTATCTTCATCGATTCAATCGAATCTAATCGATTCTTGAACGACGGGAATTTCGGGAACAGGAAATCTTTTGGGAATTTACTGTGTATTTAAGACTAGGAATGCCTACTGAAAGCAGCTCGAGCTCTGTTTGTGACTTTGTATGCTCGCGACGAGTTAAGCAATAACACAAGAGCACTGAGAGTTTAGGCGTTGGTCACCTCTGTTTTAAAATAAAGTGTTTTTCTTACCAATATTTTCTGGGGATAGTACCTACCTCCGATCCCCGACCACCTGGGCTGGGAAACGTGGGCTTAGCTTCAACCTATCCAAAACGATGTCTGTACAAAGTTCCTGATATTCGACAAATATCTAGGCCTAACACTTGTGAGGAAGCTTGATTGGAAGCTTTTTACCGACTGAAATATTCTGAACTCTCAGGATTTATTTAACATGAAATGTTCCACAGTTCGCACTAAAAAGTGCATATGACACAATGTGCCCCCAATAGACCGAAGTTCCCTAGGTACCAATTAGAAAAGCAATCTGTCGGGCGTTATAATTCCCTCTTGGTGAGGGGTGAGGTCCATATAAAACCTTTGCGGTTCCCTGTCTACAAGAATCAAGACTCTACTTGCGATGACGAGCTTGTGCATACCCAAAGCAACGACATCTGAGCACCGACACTATCGTTTTTGGGGTCGAAAGCGATTTGGGTATAAGCTTATTGCGTCGGCTGCGCTGCTGTTGTAACAAAGCAAAATATACCGGTTCAAGTTAACCGTGTAGCAGCAGAACGCACACATACGTAAAGCTGTCTTTACACGACCTGATTTCTCAGCTGAGTTTTCGTCTGAGTTGATGTCAGCCCGTGTAAAAATTCGACTGAGTTGTCATCTGACTGCTCAGCTGAGAAATCAGGTGAAATCGATCCGGTTCGTATTGACCTGAGCGCTCAGATGAGCTGTCATCTGTCATTTCATAGTGTTGTATAATTCAAGTGAGCAAACGTTTCCACTTCCAAGATTTTTGTACAATCGATATACATTTATTATCGATTTTAATCTATCGGTTTGGTAATTTGTGAATGTCAAAAAAATTCTTATTAAAATTTAACAAACAAACTGCAAGTTTTTCCATCAGAAAAGTTAGATCGCCATGACCCAACCAAATAAGAAGGTAAGTGTGTATGGCTTGTACAACTATTGCTTGTAATCCATCATTAAACTACATTTCTTTTGTACAATTGAACAAGAAGATTCCATGGTTATTTCGTCTTGTATTCATGTCGCTTTTATTGTTCTTCTTTTATATGTAAACAAATAAACGTCACAATTTTCAAATGAACTAGTTGATTTCAATGAACCAATGGTTCTGTAACTAACTCAACTGAGCTCCTCAGGCATGTGTAAAAGCAATACTGAGTTGCTCAGCTGAGTTTTTTGACACTCAGGTCTGACGAAAACTCAGCTGAGAAATCAGGTCGTGTAAAGACAGCTTTAGCTAAAATGTGATCGTATTGTTTGCCCACCACTGATCTAGACTGATCGTTAGCGTTCAGATGTCCAATCGATCGAAAGAGAAATTTGCTTCGAACTATGGTTGCGAACTCCTGTTGCTTAGGGTTTCAGTACAAATTAGTATCCAAAATCGAACTTATATACCGTTCAAAGTCGAACCTATACCGTTCAACGCTCTCTTTGCTTTGAGAGTGTATTGGTGTGCGAACATAACCCAGTCGGATTTTGCAGAACGTGGTTCCCATACTGCTATTTACAAGGAAAAAATCACTACAAATTTTTTCATGTGCTTTTAAGGCTAAAAGTCACTATAACATGAGACCGTCAGTTCTCTGAACTAATGCAAATAAAAAGCCGAACAATTTCCCAACGCCGTTTTTATTTTAACACGTTATTTTCCATGTGTTCACCATAAGATGAAACCGTCCCTTCTCTAGGCAGTGCTTTTGGCACGTATCACGAAGTTAAAACCAACAACAAAAACACATGACAAAATACGTTCTCAAAGAACCATTCTTTTTTGGGGTTTCACCCCTTAACAAAAGCGAATTGAATTTTTCACGTGTTGGAAGTACTTCTATTGAGAAAAAAAAAATATGAAAGATGTGCATTTTTCATACTTCCAAGTCCGACTGGGAATGCAACGCAAAGCGGCACAGATGAGAGAAATATTCTCTGCCTCGCTGCTGAAGCCTCGGCTGAACGTTCGATAGCTTTCGAAACCTCAAAGGTACAAGTTCGACATGAACGATACGTGTATGATGTGACCTACTCATTTGTACTGAAAATCTAAGCAACAGCTGTTCGCAACGACGCAATTTTCTCTCTCTCACACCATCGAACGTCAGCGATTTTCTCTCTTGAACAATCGAACGTCAGCGTCGCAACCAAAAAAGCAGCGCAATCGTTCAGTCTATATTTTCCAAGTCTGAGGTTGTTGTTTACTTTTTCAGTACAAATTAGTATCCAACATCATACATTCTACACGCAATCTCATACAATTTACACGCAGACTCGAAGTCGCTGCCGAAAATACTGGCAGAGAAAAGAGGCACGCATCAAACCCCTAGTCTATGTTAACGGGTCTGTGAAAGCGGCTCTGAGCTTCTTCATTGAACGCTAACCAGCGACTGATTGGCTTTTTTACACTCTTAGGGAAGGGCTTGGCATGCGTTTGGCTTGTGTTTATGTGAATTGCCGAATGTGTATGTAGGTCAAGCGGTTTGGGGTCAAGTTTACCTTGTCTAGGATAAACAATTTTTAGTATTTAATTTCGAAACTGAATTTTCTAATGCCGTTTTCCTTCCCCTCCTCCTCCTTTTTCTTTTTATTAGCGCCACCAATAGCCGTATGGGCAGTTCCAGCACCTCGGTATCAACCGCCTCGGCCATAGCTGCCGCCGCAGCTGCTTTAAGCAACTCACAGCGCAGCAATAGCAACTCAATACTCCCGCCACCAAGATCCTCGCTGCCACCGGGAGCCACACTGGCCGCCGGCACAACCATCACGCCCGCCACCTCATCCTCGCATCGGTCGAGCGCTTTGCCGCCGCGCACCAATCTGCCGAATCTCACCATCACGCCCTCGGTGACCATCACACCAACCTCGGCGCCGCCTTCCAGTCTGAAAGCACGCAATGTGAGTTATTGTAATGTAATCGTTGCCGTAAGCGCCGAGTTTTTTCCCCCAACCCACTTCTTCACCATTTTCTCAAAAGCACCACCACAAAGAAAGAAACAAAAACATTCAAACACACAAAACATAAAAAAACTCACGACGCTTACCCAACACTGCACACTATGCACTAACCCCACTAAACCCCCTCAAACTAACATTATTGTCAGCAAGAACTTACAGTGTGTGCTAAAAGTTAATGCCCATTGACGGGCAATCAACTGATAACTTGTTTATGCGTTGCTTTTGGCATCTAAGAAAGGGATATGAATGGGATTAGGTCAGTTGTTTTTAGCATTTTTAAGAAAGGAAGAAAAAACGGAGAGTTAAATGAAGATAGAAAATAGAGAAAGATTAGGAAAGGTAGAAAGAATGGTAAGAAACTAAAAAGAAAATGATTACAAAAAGAGATAAAAATAATATGATAAACCGGTACAAGCAAACCCCTGCTATCCTTTACTGTTCCGCGACAATTTATTATTAAATTGAATTCCATAAAACCATTGAATAATTTCCCATTGTTAATTAATGTTTTTCACTGTTACTTGAACATTATAGGATACAGGAATGTAACCCCCTCGGAAAGAGGGTTATTTTGGTTTGGTGGTTCACAGAGGTTTTTAAACACCAGTTCGACTCCCAACTTGGTTTTTGGAACTTAACGAACTTCGCTTTAGTGGTTCATGCTTACTATATTATCCAACCTGCTTCCGGTTTCGAATTTCCATTAACTAAATGTTCTCATATAAAAATGTTTATCTTTGAATTCTTAAAATAATATGGCTTCAAGTCTTGGCCATATTCCCTCCCGCACCTGCAATAAAATCAGAAAAGATCGGAACCGGTTTTAAGCAAGGCTGCAAACCGGTCCTGAACCGAACCCTAAGAACCGGTTCGGTTCGGGTTTCTTAAACTGAACCGGACCGTGAACCGAACCTCCTACATTTTTGATTCCTTGAACCTGAACCCGAATCGAACCACTTATTTAAAAGAAGAAAGATTCGGTTAACAATATTAGCTAATTTTTCAGCCGGAGGAAATTTTTGATATGTTTATTTAAAATTTTTATCTTTAAATGTCTCTACGACTGACTGTAAAAAAAGGGAAGATTATAGGATCAATAGAAAGCAATGAAGTTATAGATTCCTTCGAAAATTGTCCAATAGAATATACATCGAAAAATGAATTATTTGAAAAAGGTTTTTTAAAAATATTCTTCTAACTTGGTTGTACGAGCATTTTCAACACTAAAAATCTGTTTCTTATAATGTAAGAATAAGTAGAAAATAACAGTTCCAGAATGATATAAATGCCTACACAGATGAAAAAAATATACGGACTAAAATCAATCCCAACAAATGTCAGTTGACGGTGGATTCCAGATTTTTATGAAATTTCTTGAAATTTTAACCAAAGTTCGGGACTTGGATTACCTTAAACAAGGCAAGGTCGTCTATATTATATTATATAATAATAGATGATCAAACTAATTGAACCGTATTTTTTTTAAGTGAACCGAGGTTCGAACCCAAACCTGGGGTTCAGAGGATCCAAGACCGGTCCGTGAACCGAACCCAAAATTCCTCATTGGTTCGAACCTCCGAACCAAACCTTTTCCAAAATTTCGGAGGTTTGCAGCCCTGGTTTTAAGTCGAATCGGTTTGAGCCCGGAATTCCGACTTATACTTAACTGTAAACCAAACCTTTTTTGAAAAATTGTTTAACCAGAACCAGTTTCGAACCAAAATATTACGGACAGATTTAACAAAAGCTACAAGTTATAGTTATACGGACTTTTATCATCCTAAAATGCCAATGACCAATAATTACTCACAAACAGATTTACCACTTATAAACAAGGCTACAAACTGGTCCAAAACCGAACCCCTGAGAAACGGACCATCTTAAGCCAAACCACGGTTTGAACCAAAAAGCCTTAGCACAAAAACCTTAAACCTCAAATTTCTAAACCTTAACCATTGGTAAATTTTGTTTCGAACCCGCGAACCGGGTTTACAGCCCTGCTCTGAACCACTATTAAAGCGGTTGATTCGTGTTCGCAACTGGTCTTGAACCGGTAAAATGTCTATAAACCTACACACCAATTTTTAAGTTCATAACTTTTCTTCGTTTGTAAGATAAGGTTCTGAACCATTTTAGAACTAGCTCACCGGTTTCGGAACCATATAATAAAGCCATACCAAAAATTTCAAGTTCTTAGCTTTAATAATTTCTAAATTATGTCTCTGATTCACTTTTGAGACCTAGTTTAGCGGGTTCGGAACTGGTCTTTAACCACTGAAATATCTATCTCTTCATAACTTTCAACGACATCAAATTTCAACCGGTTCAGTGGGTTCGGAACCGGTCTTGAAACAGTGAAATTACTGTGAAACATTAAATTTCTAGTTCATAGATTTAATCATTTCTGAGAATCACTTTTTTTTACCGTTTCACCTACTTGGGACTTTGACTCTTTTCTGATCGACATGAACATTCAGTGAAAATTTCATGAAGATCGGTTCAGTGACTTTGACTCCTATATAAAAGGCGCAGTGTGGCCATGAATGCTTCAGTAAAGTAGCCGTATATTTTGCAGGTTTTATGGCCATAAAAATCGAAAGCAAATCAGTATCAGGAATCCCATTTTAATATATCTCCCCTAGGGAGGCTCTGAATCGAGTCACAAAAGGAATTTTCCAAGGCATCGTATCGAATCGGCCCGATAGCATCAACAGTGACAGGGTGAAAGAGTGACTTCGGTAGATCTGTTAAAAGCCTCTTTATAAAGAAAATCAACTGAGTTTTGGTTTGATTATTCCAAAATGTTCCGAAGAGAGAGGCCTCACAAAAAAATATTCCAAAGGGGCCTTTCCGCACACACTATTCATGGCATCACTACCAAATTTATTTATAATTAATTTATATGCGCAAAGCTAAAAACGTTATCCTATTTAATTGGCCCAGATCGGCTCACAAATAGCCATTGTCACTGAACCGAAATACGCCCACCATTATTCTTGCCTGTGGGCAGAAATTCTACCACCGAGAAATCAAATGTCTAATTATTTTCTATAATGTGTTCACAAACTGATTTTGAAGCCAATTGGATTAAAAATAGGTTTTACCATATAGAATTTTCCGGGAATTTCCCGACTTTTCGGGCGGATTTTCCATTATTTGAAAATCTCATGTCCAATTACTTTGCATAGTATACTTACAAACCGATTTTGAAGCCAATCGGATGAAAAATATTTTTTCCCATAGAATTTTCCGGGAGATTTCCCGACTTTTCGGGCATATTTTCCAAAATCAGAAAATCTTATGTCTAATTATTTTGCATACTACCTTACAAACCGAGTTTGAAGTCAATCGGATCAAAAATATTTTTCATATAGAATTTTCCGGGTATTTTTCTTTTGTGGACGGATTTTCCAACATTTGAAATTCTCATGTCCAATTACTTAGCATACTATCCTTACAAACCGATTTTAAAGCCAATTGGATTAAAAATAGGTTTTACCATATAGAATTTTCCGGGAATTTCCCGACTTTTCGTGCGGATTTTCCAACATTGGAAAATATCAAGTCTAATTATTTTGCATACTATCCTTACAAACCAAATTTCAAGTCAATCGGATGAAAAATGGTGTTTTCCATATAGAATTTTCCGTCCATTTTCCTTGTGGGTGGATTTTCCACAATCGAAAAATTTCACGTCAACTTATTTTGTATACTATCGCTGCAAACCGAGTTTGAAGTCAATCGGATCAAAAATAGTTTTTCATATAAAATTTTCCGGGTATTTTCTTTGTGGGCGGATTTTCCAACATTTGAAAATCTCATGTCCAATTACTTAGCATACTATCTTTACAAACCGAGTTTGAAGCCAATCGGATGAAAAATACTTGTTTCCCTTTGGAATTTTCCGGGAATTTTCCGACTTTTTGGGCGGATTTTCCATCATCGGAAAATCTCAAGTCTAATTATTCTGCTTAACATCCTCACAAACCGAGTTTGAAGTCAATCGGATGAAAAATAGTTTTTTCCAAGAAGAATTTTCCGGCCATTTTCCTTGTGGGCGGATTTTCCAAAATCTGGGAAACAGGTGTCCAATTATTTCGCTTACTTTACTTACAAACTAAATTTCAAGTCAATCGGATGAAAAACAAAATTTTCCCTTTCTTAGAATATTTGAACTGATTGTAAAAATCCATATTCATTTTTTGGTGTCTTCAATTTGCAGCATAATTAATAGGTTATAAAATCATTTTCGATCTTAAGCAATGCATTAACTTGAGTATAGTATAAACCCAGGATAAGTTCTTGCTACAAACACTTAACTCCCAAAAAAAAACGTAAACCAACACTGCTTTCAAAAATCAGAGCAAAAGTTCTAAAATGCCGGAGTCAAGCAGGCTGCGTGCATGTGTCACATTTTCATTTTCATCTCCCTTAAATAAATCAACTACTTAACGCTATTTTGCTCTACCCTTGCATATATAAAAAACCATAAAAAATTATTAAAAACATGCAGCCTAATATTTCGGATAATTCGAAGGTACCTGGGACCATAAGCAATTCTGTTTCCATAACACCGGCGCCGCCACTAAATCAGACGCATCAGAATCAGCTGAATGAACTGAAGGTGAGTGAAAAAGGGAACAACTGGAGTTTCCTGATATAATTTGGAATATTTTTTTTATAGAATGAACGCTCTACGCCTCGTGAGGATGCACAGACGCCGGCCCAGCGACAGGCGGCAGCTAAAATGGCTTTGCGCAAGCAGCTGGAAAAGACTTTGCTGCAGGTGAGCGCAAAACTGGAAGAATTCCCTGAACTTATTTGATAACAATTCAATTTGCAGATTCCACCACCAAAGCCACCGCCACCAGAGATGCACTTTATACCCAATCCCAGCAATACAGATTTTGTCTATTTGCTAGGCCTAGAGACGGTGGTGGATTATCTTACGGTGAACAAAAAGGCAAATGCGGTGGCTGCACCATTCCGTTGTGCACAGTGTAAAATTGATTTTACACCCGTGTGGAAGTGGGAGAAGCAAAGTAAGTGATATTTAAATAAGACAAACTAGAGATAAGCGCGTATTGAATACGTGGGTTGCTATTTCTGGCCTAGGTCACTTCTAGCCATTTTAGGACCAATTGGCCTTTTCCCAAAAAAAATTTGGACTTTTATCGATAAAAGCTCCATACAACTCTTTCATGTGTGACCACGTTTGATATCGATTAACGATTAATCAAAAATGGAATTAACTCGTGAAAATTTTCGTGCAATCATTTTTCACAACTTTCGACGTGGATTATCACGACAAGAGTGCAACGATGAACTTAAATCTTTTTATGGCGATGAAGCACTGTGATAAATTGGTTTTTATGAATTCAATCACGGGCGACGCTCGCTCTAAGACGAAGTTCGTCCAAAAACAGTCGTTGTGCCAGAAAACATTGATGCCGCGCGTGAAGTGATAATGCAAGATCGTTATGTGACATACCGTGCGATAGAGGCATCCTTGAGCATTTCTTCCACCAGCATACAGGGTTGCCCATATTCGACGGACCCATGTTTTTTTTTTAAAAATCAAAGAAAAAAATAAAAATTTGGCGGTTGGCAATCTTAATCATTTAATTTGTTCCAAGTAGATTTGTTTACATCAATTTTTGAATATGATATCTCTCAAATGGCCGCCTCTGGCGTTGATGGCGTATTGTGCCCTTTTTGCAGCATTTTTCATTGTTTTCGCCAACATTTCGGCCGGAATAGCGGCTATTTCTTCACGAATGTTGTCCTTGAGCTCTTCTACGGTCCTTGGCTTGTTAACGTAAACCTTTGACTTCAAATATCCCCACAAGAAGAAGTCAGGCGGCGTCAAATCGGGCGAACGCGGTGGCCAGTCCAAATCACCACTTTTCGACATCAAACGGCCCGGAAACAATTTCTTCAGAAAATCGATTGTTATGCGACTTGTGTGCGGTGGAGCGCCGTCTTGTTGAAACCAGAACTGCCTCATACGCTTTCGACGAATAATTGGCATCACAAAATTGGTCATCATGTCGCGATAACGCTCCTGGTTGATGGTAACAGCATGGCCATTTTCATTTTGGAAGAAAAACGGCCCAATGACCGTTTTCGCACTAACGCCGCACCAAACTGTGACTTTTTCGTCATGAAGAGGCACTTCTTGAATCTCCTGAGGATTTTCAGTGGCGTAAATACGGCAATTTTGCTTATTTACGGTCCCATTCAATGTGAAATGGGCTTCATCGGACATGATAATTTTGTTTTTTTGTTTTTGAACAATTGACTTGTTCTGTTGAATGTAAATTTCAACTATTTCAGAGCGCTCGCGTGGCGTGTATTGTTCCATGGTAAAAATCTGCTTGGACTGACGCTTCAAACGCGGTATGTCATTAAGCGATCTGACATCTCTGTCAAAAGTTATGGCGTTGCCAGATGGGTCCGTCGAATATGGACAACCCTGTACATTCGATATTGCATGAACACCTGGGCGTAAAAAAGGTTTGTTCTCGTTGGATCCCGCACAATTTGACAATCGCTCAAAAAAAAAGGCTCGTGTGGATTGGTGCAAAGAAATTTTGTAAAAATATAATCGCGTTGTTTCAAAAGACGTTTATAAGATCGTCACAGGTGACGAATCATGGATCTATGCTTATAAGCCCGAAACAAAACAGCAATCTACCGTGTGGGTCTTCGAAGACGAGCCAAATCCAACGAAAGTCGTTCGTGGAAGAAGCACTTCGAAGCAAATGGTCGACTGTTTCTTCGGTGAAGCTGGTCATGTGGCGACTGTTCCGCTTGAACAACGTAGGACGGTCAATTCTGAGTGGTACACCACAATTTGTTTGCCTGAAGTCTTCGGAGAAATTCGAAAAATGAACAAGAGAAGACAGATCATTGTGCACCATGACAATGCGAGCTCTCACACATTAGCTCACACCAGCGCCTTTTTGACCGCCCAAAACGTCGAATTGATGGGTCATCCGCCGTACAGCCCTGACTTGGCACCCAATGACTTCTTTTTAAAATGCGTGGTCAACGATTTTCGTCGCCAGAAGATGCTGTTGAAGAGTTCAAAAACCATGTTTTGGAGGTGTCTCTCAATCAGAGTGGAAAAAGTGCTTCGACAATTGGTTTGAGCGCATGCAAAAGTGTATAAATCTTGCTGGAGAATACTTTGAAAAACAGTAAAACCATTTTTGATCATAAATATTCGCGTTTTCATTATTAGGCCAGAAATATATATAGCAACCTATGTATCTAAAACACGAAATGCAGCACGAAAGGTAACACGAAATGTCACGCAAGACTTTTTTTAAGTTCTTAAAAAACACAAAAACTGTGGAAATAATTTGGTGAAATTTTAATTATTCGTGCTGGATCGTGCTCGTGTTTAGAAGCACGAAAAATTAACACGCGCCCAACTCTAAAACAAACCCTCATCTAAATCATTTAAACTCATTCTCCTAACCTTTTTTTTTTTTTCTACAGCCAACAAAGACCCCAAGGTCATCTGCGAACAGTGCGTCACCTCCAACGTCAAGAAGGCCTTAAAAGCAGAGCACACCAATCGACTGAAGCAGGCATTTGTCAAGGCATTGCAGCAGGAGCAGGAGATCGAACAACGTCTGGCCAGCCAGAGCAGTCCCTCGCCCGTGGAAACGCATTTGTCCTTGAACAATTCCATATCTGTAACCGCTGCCTCCAACTCTTCGTCATCGTCCACGTCATCGCATCAGCAGGCCCTGCAACGCGAACGGGAACAACTTCAAGCCACGCATGCCTCGGCAGCGGCTGCCTTGGTCAATCTGCCACCTTCTGTCACCGTCATACCGACCAAATGTCAAACGCCCACGCCAGCACCCAGACCCACACCACCGCCGCCACCGCAAAGTCAACCCACACCGCCACCTTCCAGCACACCATCATCGCGTTCATCACGTGCCGCTGCCACAGCGGCAGCCGCCGCCATTGCTGCCCAACAGGCGGGCATCCTAAGTCCCGGTCCAGCTGCAGCGCATCATCATGAGCCCGCTTCCACATCGCGTTCCAATCGCAATGATCGTCATGACCATCACCAACAACAGCAACAGCAGCAACAACAACAACAGCAGCAGCAGCAGTCACAGGGAGCCCGAGATCGGGATCAGCAGCAGGCCCAGAGCTATGATAAATACTCGGCAGCCACTATGGCGGCAGCTGCTCATCTCAGCGCTTTGGGCGGCATGGGCGGTCTGAATATTAACAATTTGGCCAGTCTTGGCAATCTCAGTAATCTGGGTAATCTCAGCCAGCTGGGCAATCTGGCGGCACTCGGCGGTTTGGGTAATTTCAATGCCAACTCCTCGGCCTCAAATAATCCCGCTGCAGCGGCATTGGGAAACAATTCACCGGCAGCAACGGCCGCCGCTATGCAGGCCTTCCAGCAGCAGCTATTTAGAGGTAAGTGAACACATGATAAGGATTGAATTAGGGACCATCGGGTACCAAAAGTTGCCATGTTTAATGGTCATAAGTGCGAGGGCAATTTGAAATTTTTAAATTTCAAGGGAAGACAAATTTTTGATCTTGTTTTGTCAAAGACTTGGTTAGGAAGGAAGGCAGATGTCATTACTGAAACTAGAGCTTCTTTTTGAGGACCGTAGTAATCCTTTTATTTGGAAGGGATACAAAAATTAGGTTAGGTTGATGTAGCTGAGAGCGATAAGGGCCGTTTTCTACTTTTCTTTATATCGGCAACTTCTACTGAAGTCAGGGTATATGACTCCTAGGTGTGCTGTATGTCGGCTTTTATGTGAAGCTTAAAGGATCCTCTTGATATTGCTTTGCCTGGACATTATGTCCGCAGACAACCGCGCTACCTTGAAGGAAAGAAATCCCAATTTTGTAAAAATTTCCATAAATCAATAATTGTCCGACTTTATAGGCCAATTCGGACTCTTTCGCCTGCTCTTATATTGCGCGTTTGATTTTTTACAGAAGCATTGGTATGTGCTACTTCAAATAGACCAGATAGGGGTCAAAAAATACTAGAATTCTTGGAAACAAGAGCTGATGTACCTAAACCGAGTCCAAGGTCTCACAAAGTTGGTCATTTTGTTACCCGGTTTTATATTATAAACTAATTAGTCTCAAGTAACTTGGTGAAGATCGGAATGAGAGGCTCACAAAGCTCGACAATGCAATTCAATTACATTCCTATTCGCATTAAATAAGTCATCAAAGTCCATGATTCGTTCCCCCTTCCAATAAGGAAAGGATTAAGAGAATTGAGTCAAGAGTAAATTGGTCATACCAATTACTTTTTTCGCATTAAAAATGGCAGCAAACAGGTTCACTACACTCTGATTCATGTGGAATGACAGATGAAATGGAACAAGTTGATCTTTTTGATGTTATAAACTGCCAAAATCACTTCAGATTGATTTTTAATCGATTTTCCATTTTAGATATACAGAAACTAATTCAGAAACTCAATCATGTTCAGGCAGCCGATATTTTTTTTAGTAAAATTTATTACGGATATTTTTACCAGTTATTATAACCAAAATTTTGAAGGTGGTTCGGACCCGTGAGAACTCTTTCGGTTTGGTTTGCGGACCGGTTCCTGGATCCTTTGGACCACAGATTTTGGTTCGGAATGCGGATAGAAATATTCATTTCCGACCCCATAAACTATATATATTCTTGATCGGTACGACGAGCTGAGTTCATTTCCGCTTGTCCGTCTGTCCGTCTGTCTTTCTGTCTGTTTCTACGCAAACTAGTCCCTCAGTTTTAAAGCTATCGAGCTGAAATTTTGCACAGAGTCTTTTTTTTACTGCACGCAACTAATATGTCGGAACCGGCCGGATCGGATGACTATATCATATAGCTGCCATAGGAACGATCGGTCTAAGAACTAGTTCTAGTTAAAAAAACTTTTTTTGTTTTCCATCGTTGCTAATCACTAATCTTGGTATATGTTAGTTTTATATGCTTCCACATAATTCTGGAAAAATGTAGCAAAATCGGATCACTATAGCATATAGCTGCTATAGGAACTATCGGTCGAAAAATAAGTCTTTGTGAGAAAATCTTTTTTGATTTCCATCGTAGCGTCTCCAATCGTAGTATATATTTGTTTTATTTGTTTCCACGCAATTTCGAAAAAATTTATCAAAATCGGATGACTATAGCATATAGCTGCCATATAAACGGTCGGTCAAAAAACTACTTCTAGTAAGAAAAACTTTTTTGTTTTTTATCGTAGCGTCCCCAATCTTGGTATATATTAGTTTTATATGCTTTCACATAATTTCGAAAAAATTTATCAAAATCGGATGACTATAGCATATAGCTGCCATAGGACCGATCGGTCGGAAAATGTGTTTTACTAAGAAAAGTTTTTTTTATGGTATCAAATTTTTATTTTCAATGAATTTAAAATTTTAAAAATCTGATATCTATATCCTATATATATTTTACCGGTTAAATCAGTTGGAGAAAAGTTTTTCAAGTGTATTAAAACTTCGGCATAGTCGAAGTTAGCTTTGCCTTCTCGTTTTTATCTGCTTTATTTGATCTTTATCAATCTCTGCTTGGTTCACTCCTGGATTTGGCGTGGGTGATTATATTCAGCTCTTTATACCTAGTGTTTAGTCCGTTGACTTACCATATATTGCCGATAGATCTAATATCCGGGTCCAACATTTTTCCAATAGATACGGAACTCCTCAGCACTAGAGGTGGAGAACTATCGATGGCACTATCGGCACTATCGATGGTTGGGCACTATCGAGTCGCCATCGATAGTAGCCCTGCACTATCGATAGTTTTAGATAGTTCTTTTTTGCAAGCTTTACACATCACTAAATAGCTTTTAAAAATAAATAAATGAAAACGTTATTTTCCAAATCTCAAACTCATCAGAGTTGATTAGTCAAATTAGGACTCCTTTTAATCCGACTCGTAACATTATCCCCTAATCTCTAAAACGTTGTACTACTAACGAAGCTTTGTACTTAGAAAAATCTCCACCTGATATCAAAACCTCTTTTTTTAACGTATTTTGCCCCAAGTTTGCCTCAATTTAGTTTTTTTCCTACGCTTTTTTATGTCACACGTTTGTGACTGAGCCCCACGGTGGTTGGGCGGGAGGTGGGCTGCTTTTTTGCCTGGGGTTTGCGCGTATCATGCTTTGGCTTGGTGTTGCTTGGGCCACCAAAAAATAACCTCTATTTTGGACCCTAGGTTAAAAAAATAAGGTTTTTTAGAGTTATTTGAATGCATGCAATGGTATATATATCTTATCGGAATCGACAACCCAATCTTAATGCCAAAGTTGAAACCAAAGTGACGGAATCAATTTTTAAAGTTCGTTTTTAATAATATTTATTAAAATTTTTTACATTTTTAAACATAAGCGTTTAAATTAACATACTGTCGAAAACTATCGTGGACTATCGATGGTTTTCAAAAAACTATCGTTCACTATCGATGGTGCCGACTATCGATAGTTCTCCACCTCTACTCAGCACGTTTTACCTACTCCTTCTTAAAGTGAAAGACCCACGCTCGCACCATTCTTAATATGATTTTAGTCGAATATCCTTTCTCTTATTGTCTCCAGGCCCCACGTTGGGCGCCAGTTGTAACGAACATCTCATTCCTCAACTATTGACAACTAGCAGGCATTCTTGGACTCGTGAATAAAGGGTCCTTCAGCTCGGCTTCTCAGCCTAAGCTAGTTGTCGACGACTCCTATGCTCTCCAGTTGTCTTCTTCATAACGGTACCACTGGCGAATTCGTCATATTTCCCCTCTTTACCAGGGCATCTACGGAAGAAAAATGTCGAATATCATACATAATTACAGAATTCAGGAAACTCTCCCAATTCAATCTGCATCTTCCAAGGAAAGCATGCAGAATGATGACATATATATTTAGGATAGATTCGACAATTGCAGGGAAATCAGTTGTTGCGAAAATACTGCTTGCTGTCTTTTAAAAGAGTGCCTGAAATAGGTATTATTTTTTAACAGACGTGGGTTCGGTTTACGAGCACGATCTAGCGTATTGGTACGGTTTGGTTTGCATTAGAGGTGCGCGCGTGAGCGATTTTTCCATCACGTAACGCACGATTCACGAAATAAAAAATATCTTGACGCACGTTTCACTTACGATTGACGAGACGTCACGAATGATCACGCACGATAAAAATGCTGCCCTATAAAAAATTTATGAAACGCAATTATGTATATCTTATCGAGATCGATCTTGCAAGCAAGGGAGACCCTCATTCCATTGTGGGTTTCATGGCCACACTGCGCCCTCACACAAAATCAAAAGCAAATACAAAAAAATTTTGTGAAGTGAAACTTTAACACGCACGAATCACGCACGGATCACGGATGCACACGCAAGAAAGTCTAATTTTACTCACGATCACGTCGTGACACACCGTGACACGTTAAAATCAAGTCACGCGCGCACCTCTAGTTTGCATCCCATTTTAAAGGCCGTTCTCACTATTCAAATCCTTGATTTGCATAAAATTTATTTTATCAACATTCTTCTCGTTGCAGCTTTGGGTCAGGGTTTGGGTGCCAATCCGCAGCATATGATGCAATTTGCACCACTTTTGTACTCCTATCAGGTAGCCATGGCGCAGGCGGCCCAAGTGGCGGGTAAGTTTGGACAAATTACATCCTAAATGACTCTTAGTTATGTCCTTCTATATATTCTTTGCAGCCTTCAATAACAACAACAAGAAGAACAGCTCCTCGTCCAGCACATCAAAGAACTCAAGTAATGCCACCAGTTTGGCGGACATACAGCGGGCGGCGGAGCTGCAGCGTCAATATCTGCTGGAAATGATACCGCCCCAGCAGCCAAGCGGATCCAGTGGTAGTCGCCAGAATAACTGGAAGGCCTAAGACCGACCGACCAAAACCACAACTATTTTTAATGGTTTTCTTGATTAGGTAATTTTATAATTTAAACACACAAAACAAACATCAAATATACACGTAATTATTAATTATGCTATATATGTAAACAATAATTAAACATAATTAATTATAAATTATACATAAAATTATACACAGAACAGAACAAGCAAAAAACACAACAAAAACAAACAACAAAACTGATCTTAACATATAAAATTGTTAGTAGTTTCTCTTTTTGTGTTTTACAACAACAACAAGCCGATTTTTATGCTCCTAGTAATTGAATATATATATATATATATAATATAATATAATCCCCTAGTAAACGTAAGAAGAAGATTGCCCCGTTTTTTTAGGGGCGCACCCTCCTCCTTCCCCCTCAAAAAAACAAAAAACAAACAAAAACAACCACCCATTTTTGTAATTGTTAACACAATTGATTTGCCGTACAATTTTTTTATAATTTGTAGCCTCGTGACTATATATATATATAATTAAATATATATATAAAAATAAAATAAATATAATATTATACATATTTTTTAAACAATTTTAAGCCTATTCATAGTTTTTAGTTGTAACAAAATTTTTAGGGTCTAATAAATTGTGCAGACAAGAAGAATTACAAAATACACAAAAAAACTTTTCAATTGCGCCAGCTTACACAACAAACACTAGAGAGCTTGCACGAGAGTATAGGGAAAATTCAACAGGTTTCGAACGTAAGGTTGAAGGAATTGATTTTTAGAATTTTTTGAGAACCGGTAGTCGAGAACCAATATTTTAAAGTCTGTATTAGAACCAAAACGTTGTACCCGTACAGTTTTGGTAAAAAGTTTGAGAGTTAGTCGTAATTTACACCATACAGCAAACTTCGTGAACTTAGAGGAAATCTTTTAGACCTCTTAAACGAATAGTAAAGAAATACATTTAAATCGTTCGCCTACTAAGACGGGATTTACACGATGAAGCAAACTTCATGAAGTTTTCTTAGTAGGCGAGAGATTTAAATGTATTTCTTTACTATTCGTTTAAATGGTCTGAAAGATTTCCTCTAAATTCCACGCCTACTAAGAAAACTTCATGAAGTTTGCTTCATCATGTAAATCCCCTATTAGACGGGATTTACATGAAGAAGCAAACTTCATAAAGGTTTCTTAGTAGGCGTGAAATTCGGGGAAGTCATTCTGCCAATAAAACGAAAAGTATACAGGGTTGCCCATATTCGACGGACCCATGTTTTTTTTTAAAAATCAAAGAAAAAAATAAAATTTGGCGGTTGGCAATCTAAATCATTTAATTTGTTCCAAGTAGATTTGTTTACATCAATTTTTGAATATGATATCTCTCAAATGGCCGCCTCTGGCGTTGATGGCGTATTGTGCCCTTTTTGCAGCATTTTCGATCGTTTTTCGCCAACATTTCGGCCGGAATAGCGGCTATTTCTTGAGCTCTTCTACGGTCCTTGGCTTGTTAACGTAAACCTTTGACTTCAAATATCCCCACAAAGAAGAAGTCAGGCGGCGTCAAATCGGGCGAACGGTGGCCAGTCAAATCCCACTTTTTGACATTAAACGGCCCGAAACAATTTCTTCAGAAAATCGATTGTTATGCGACTTGTGTGCGGTGGAGCGCCGTATTGTTGAAACCAGAACTGCCTCATACGCTTTCGACGAATAATTGGCATCACAAAATTGGTCATCATGTCGCGATAACGCTCCTGGTTGATGGTAACAGCATGGCCATTTTCATTTTGGAAGAAAAACGGCCCAATGACCGTTTTCGCACTAACGCCGCACCAAACTGTGACTTTTTCGTCATGAAGAGGCACTTCTTGATTCTCCTGAGGATTTTCAGTGGCGTAAATACGGCAATTTTGCTTATTTACGGTCCCATTCAATGTGAAATGGGCTTCATCGGACATGATAATTTTTTTTGAGTTTTCACAATTGACTTGTTCTGTTGAATGTAAATTTCAACTATTTCAGAGCGCTCGCGTGGCGTGTATTGTTCCATGGTAAAAATCTGCTTGGACTGACGCTTCAAACGCGGTATGTCATTAAGCGATCTGACATCTCTGTCAAAAAGTTATGGCGTTGCCAGATGGGTCCGTCGAATATGGGCAACCCTGTAGGTTAAAATAATCAGTTTATGCTTGAAAGTAAGATTCTTAACTGGAACCTTAATTAACCCACTAAAACTTAGAGCCGGAATTGATTTTTAGAATTTTTTGAGAACCGGTAGTCGAGAAACAATATTTTGAAAACCGAAAAGTCTGTATTAGAAACAAAATATTGTACCCATACAGAGTTTCGGTACAAGTTTTGGTTAAAAATTTTGTTAAGTTTGTTGCTGTTCACGGTTCTCGTAGAAATGGCTGCAGGTTCGAAAATTCATCCCTACTGTTAAACTTAAATTTGAAAGTCAATTTTGTTCCATTTTGGGCCCAAACTAGGAAATTAAACCTGAGTCGTCTCAATACACATCTTAAATTTTAAACTTTATGCAAATATATTCACGTCTTTTACGAACCGAATATATATCGGATTCTGCAGGATTTTCATTACGCTACAAAGTTGAAGTCAAGAATTGCTTGAAATTAAGAAATTGCTAAACTTTTGTTTGCCAGGACAAGCTTGCCTTAATTGTTTCTAAAAATGTATCAAATAATTTTTTTTTAATATTTCCCAATTTTAGTTTGAAATTTTAAATATTAGTTCAAAACTTTCTTCAAATTTGAAAGAATATTTTTTCAAATTTGATGTAAATATGTATCATATGCAAGCTGAGGTTGACATTGTTCCAAAATTTCTATATGTGTTCTTGGAGTTGTCTTTATTTCAAATTTTTCAAAAGCCATTTTCTTACTCGATTTTTTTTGGGTTGAAATTACACACGTATACAAGGTTTTGGACCAGAGCAGATAGCATTCGTTTCCTATGTATTTTCAAGCGCTGAATTCAAATCAATTATCCGTTTTCCTCTGGTACCTCTTGTTCAGAAGATATTTAAATAAACGTGTATTATACGAGGTATGCTTACATTTTTAATTCTTGTGGCCACATTAATTAACCTATTCCAAGCATATTTTTTTTAATGTGAACTAAGATGAATAACGATACAGAAAAAAAACATGACGTTTTTATTTTGTTCTTAAGATACCGATCCATGATTTTAAAATGAAAAAAATACCTTTTTTTTTATGTGAAACTCCCTTTTTCCCAAGTTCAAATAATTCTTACAAATGTTCCACAAATCCAAAAAAATCTAGTTTTAAATTTTCAATAGACCTTTGTGTCCTCTTATTGACTACGTTCACAGTTTTTCGATATCATCGCGCTTTTGAAAGTTATGTCCCAAAAACTATAAAGCTGTACTACATTTTGATTCAAAGTACTTACTACCAAAATTACTTTCAATTAGAAAAACAAAGTTGGCGTTTTAAAACAAAAAGTTTGACATTAGAAAAATTATGGCAAAACAAAATGAATCGGAATACGTGCAAGGTTGGCACTCAACACTTTTGCTATGTTTGTGGCCGGTACATCCTTGGAAAGAGTGGCCGGAACATAACGCAATCGTTATGAGATGCGTATTATCAATATTTTGGATTGCATGTTCGGAATACCGAAAAGCCATGGACGCCAGACAAGTTTTGCAACTCATGCCGCGTTACGCTGTACAAATGGTCACTGGGAGAAAAGATATATTTTTCATTTTCTGTGCCAACGCTTTGGAGAGAACCGCAAGACCACGCCAATGACTGTTATTTTTGCCTAACAGACGTGACAGGCATAAGTTCTAAAACCTACAGAACATTGAAGTACCCAAGACTTTCTTCAGTTTCCACGCCAGTTCCTCGACATGGAACTGGAGAGTTTTATGAAAAACTTCTCTTTTTTTTGCAAAACCTAATTAAAGCCACTTTTACATTCAGAAATTTAAGGTTCAATGTTTTTGAACTAAGGTTTCAGCTCGAACAGTAGTTCGACTATAGATTTTTCCAATTTAAAAAAAAAAAAAAAACAAACCAAAAATTTTTAAAATCTAAAATATTTAGAATATCTGCATTTTGGTTTACTTGAACGTAAGAGTATTTGTTGATCTCTTTTGTACTTCTTTGATCAGACACAATACATTTTAGGATGGTAAAGCCCGTTCAACGGAAACTTGTAACTTTTGTTGAACCGAACCGAAAATGTTGGTTCGAAACAGTTGTAGCTGACTACAACTTTTTTTCCACAAGAGGTTCGGTTTAAGGCTTGGTTTACGGTAAAATAAAAGTCGTAGTTTCGGGTTTGAGCCGGTTCAGTTCAAAACCGTATTAAGAATATGTGTGTTGCCTACTTTTAGGCCGCATATGTTATCTATAAGAATATAAATTTAACTTAATACGGTTGGAAGATGCTTCCTTTTGGCTGTAACATACATTTGCACTAACTTGGTATACTCTTTGTACGTTTGGTACAGAGTATAAAAATAGTTGGTTAAATATATCAAAATTTAAACAGTACCGGTATTACCGTTTCGGTATGGTTACTTTTTTTCGGTAACAATTTTAACGGTTTTCGGTTCTCATAAAATATTAAATATCAGTTGTGCTTTGAGATTACGGTTAATGTTTTCCGATACATTCAATGGGCCGTTAAATGTTTTTTTCATTGATCACTTAATAAAACTGTTCATTTATTGAGCATACTTTGGGGTGTTTTTAAATTACATTTGGAAGGCTTCTTCGTAAAGACAGTGAAAAGTAGGCTACGTGGATCAGGGAGCGTTTTCTGTGGACGCACCCAATGTCTTTTTGGAATTCGAATTCAAGGAGTCCTTAGTGTTCGTCCGTCGAAAACTTTTTAACTTTCTTTAAAATAAATGAATACGAATACTTCTCAAAGTTATCGCCCAGTAGTTTGAGTACGTTTTGTATCACAGTATTTTACTGGATTTGACAACCATTTTGAAACTTTAGACAGTTATATATATATATTTTTTAAAGCTAAGCTCTTTAACCAACGTTCGTCTGGGGGAACTAAAAATCGACTTTTTTGCGGCAGCTTTTTTCAGGAAATTCTTTGTATTATTTGGGCTGCCTGTAAATGTATTTTAATTCTCTTATGTCATGCTTCCACTTCGTACGCTCTCGATACACCGTAGCACTCATGGTGGAATTATACCTGGTGAGGCGGTAACTGAAACTTATAAGTTCAGAGCTTTTGCTAAATGCGCAAGAGTGAGACAGGCAATGTTTGCAGAAATTGCATACTGGCAATATGTAAGCTATGAATTGAAAGCTTTTGAATCTCCGCCACACCATGTTTTATTTCATTTTGGTAGCAGCAGACAAAAATTCAAAGTAACGTTCTCCTTTAAGGCCTCTTTCCAATGCTTCATATGAATAGAAATACTTTTAAAAAGCTCTGAAAGCTGAATACTTTTGAAAAGTTGTCTTATTTATAAAAAGCATAGTAACGATATCAATTTTAATGAGGCCTTCGCTAACGATGTCGGAATTACTTGTGCAGCTCTCTAGTTTATACATACATACATACATCAGAGACATCTTCCTTTTTCTTCTCCCCCCATTTGCCTTATGACCAATGTTAGTTACTGTTATTTAGTTAAAACAACAACAACAATCACACATTCGCAACTCTTTTTGGCATTATTCATTTAAACAACAAACAAACCAAACAAACATACATCGAAAACTCTAAAAAAAAAAATAATGTACATACAATACATACATACATACATACTTATATGAACGATTATCTCCAATTTATAACGCATAACGTCACTTCCCATTTGAACATTCGACATTAAACCAAAAAAAGTTCCCAATTTGGCAAGAAGAAGGTATAAGGATTCAATTCCTTATCCATAATATTGACTGAATATTTAGCATATACACAACAGATACATATATAACTATAGAAACTATAGAAATCGGATGCAACCGCATGTGCATATATACAAACATACAATTTACATATTTCTATTTTGGCAAAAAAAAAAAAAACAAAAACCTTCAGGAACGGAACAAGAAGTTGTATCATTTGGAACATAAAAAAGTAAAAAAAAAAACAAACCAAATTCACTTTGGGCATGCGAAATCAAAATGTGATCAAAATAAAAAACGTAAAAAAAAAATTAAGAAAACTTCATTAATTATTTTAAGCAACAATTGTAATTCTGTCGTCGATACGAAAACAACAAAAAAAAAAAAAAAAAAAACATCAAACAGCTTCAGTTTTTCAGTGTGTATGTGTGTGTTTGACAAATTCTATGCTAAATGTAAAACAAGTATAAGAATATAAACAGTTTTTAAACCAACCAAAAAAAAACACGAGTTTTTATTATATTTAAATATAGGCATTCACAATGAAAGAAAGATTTTTTTTTTTTTTTTTTTAGGAAATTAATCCGGAACCCAATCCAGAACTGCGATTTTTAGAGGGTTCGGTTTACGGGCACAAATTATGGTCCGGTTTGGATTTTTTTTTTTTTTTTTTTTTTTTTTAGTTAGATTAAAAATTATGATTTAGCTTGATTCATTAATAAGCACTGATTCCTAAACTGTTTTCGCTTCAACTCCCACAGCTTCTGTTTCCAAGATATGGCGGTAAACGGATTTAAAGAATTTTTGTTCCCCCTCAGGAATTTCATGTGGTCACACTAGGCACAAATTTCTAAGCCCATTTCTCGACAGAGCACATTTTATTAATGAATCAAAAAAAAAAATGAGTCAGAATTTTTTTTTTTTTTTTTTTTTTTTTTTTTAGTTTGATTAAAAATTATGATTTAGCATGATTCATTAATGTGCACTGATTCCTAAACTGGTTTCGGTTCAGCTCCATCAGCTTCTGTTTCCAAGATATGGCGGTAAACGGATTTAAAGAATTTTTGTTCCCCCTCAGGAATTTCATGTGGTCACACTAGGCACAAATTTCTGAATTTCTCTGGCCCATTCGACAGAGCACATATAATAAATCAAAAAAAAAAAAAATTAGTCAGAAATTTCTCGATTTATGCCAATTTGTACAAAATAAATCGACCCTCTTTAGGATAGCGCGGTTTTTAGATTCCTTTTTTATACTGATCACGCTTGCTCAAGCAAATAAAAACAACAAGTTATTCCTAAAAGTTGTACAGATTATTGTGTTATTAATTATTTCTGCCCATTTTTGCCCGTTTTCGAAATATTTACAGTTTTTATTTGGCCGTTCAACCACGTTTGCTGTTTCCGAAAAAAAAGGGAAAAATTGTGAGAATTCTTAGCTATACTAAAAACTTTTAACTCAAAATTTAATTGGATGTTGGAAAGGTCTAAAATTGATACACCCCGAATATATTTTAAGGTAAGTCACTTTCATATACCCAGTACATACTCGCAAATGTTTTGGTACACAACATTTTGGTCATAAAATGAAAACGAAAGAATATTTTTAAAAAATTTGTCCTTCTTTTTATTCGGTCACTCAAGAACAACTTAGGCTGAGTTCACACTGTTCGACACATGAAACATGACAATCTAGTGGGCCCTTATGTTGTCTTGCTTTCATTGTGAATAGCTTGTCATTTGGACATTCAAAACAATACAACATGAAGGGATACTAGATTGTCAAGTCTCATGTCTTGAACAGTGTGAACCCAGCCTTATTTAAAATGGCCGCCTTGTACCTTTCAGCTACGCAGAAGTCTCTCTGGCTACTCATTTAACAAGGACAAGGGCGCGCTTCAAAGACTCAGTAGAAAAAGACACAGTTTTTTAGTTAAATGGTTTCAAATCCGGGCTAGCAGCAGGCCGATCCTCCATGGAATGAAGTTCGGTACATGGTTTTTTAGCCTTGTTTGAGCTGGAGCGGAGTCTTGTTGTGGTGTTGAAAGGCTTCACAACCTTTTCCAAAAACTTCGGATTGATGCGCACTTTCGAAGAAGTTTTGAATCTGATTTTTTGATTTTTGCAAGCCATTTCAACCACACGATTTTCGAGCGAGCTCCATTCCATGATTTAGCGCGTTCAGCAAAGACACTTGATCACTGATCAGTTTAATAAAACTGCCCTTATTAGTTATCATACTTTTGGAGGTCTTGTTTGGAATAGCTCCATGTGAATATCGTATTTAGTACAAGAGGAAAACTAGGCTATGTAAATTACCAAGAAATGTATCATTGATCAGGGTGCAAGTTCTTCTGCTGAACACGGCCATTGCAAACAACTGACGCCAAAAAAAACTTTTGATGCAGTAATATAGCATAAATGTCACTTGTCAAATAGCCGTCAAGTTGCAGTGGATGCGTTTAATTTTTCTCAAGAACAAGTGTGTTTAATACGTATACCAAAACAATTGCGAAAATTTTACTTAAAGATTTAAGTTTTGTTGAGTAAAACTTTTGCTAATCGCGCTTGCGCAAGCAAATAAAAACAGCCAGTTAATTCTAAAGTGTGTACAGATTATTGTGGTATTAATCTTTTTTGCCCGTTTTTGCCCGGTTTGAAAAATTGACGGATTTTAGAAAAAAATGTATTACATTTCTGAGAAAAAAATGAATTTTTTTTTAAAACTTTTGCTTGTAGCTTTTAGGCCGATTTCTCATCTTATGATAGGTGCTATGTGTCAGATAAACTAACATTTACTCTGTATTTGGAAGTTTATGTGACATATAGTACTATTTAGGAGATGAGAAATCCTACTACTAAACCGATGAAAAATTAATCTTCTAGAAATTCCATACTCTTTAATCGTATACCTTGCTTAATCTATCTAAAGTTCCTAACTCGAGATATGGCTAAATAGTTTTTAGTAAACACTACTGAAAAAACTTTAAAAAATTCTTACCCAAAAACATTTTCTTTAAAAATTTTTTGAATTTCATTATTAGAAAAATACAAAAAAAAAATTGAAGACAAAAACGTTTTCTTTCAAAAACTTTTGAATTTCATTTATGAGTTCAGCAATAAAAAAAACCTTAAAAAAATAATGGGAGATTTTTTTTCATTTTTTTTTGGGTGTTAAAAAAAAAAAAAATTGTTGATTCCTTAAAAAAAACGAGCAGCTTCGATTTTGGTTTTAACAATTTTATGACCTGTAATCAAATCATAATTAACTGCAATCACAGTTTTAAGAGTCTTTTAGTCAAACCTAATCATTGTTAAGGAGCACTGTGCCAAAATCACCTCTTAAATCCCTTATGATATGGATCTTAAATCACCTCAGAAATCCCTTATAAAACACACCCATGAGTTTAGTACTGTTTTTCATGGCTAAAAAAAAACGAACATCATGAAGTCCTAGGCCCGCCCTCTCTATGTTAAATTTATGGCTGAAACTCATATAAATTGATGCCATGAATTCAGTACCAGAACTTCCATTTCAGACCTGAATTTAAGTCTAATTCAGGCTTGAACGGAACTGAAGGGTATATTTACATATATTTAAACTTGATTACACAATTATTTAACATTTCAACGATATACCTTTGTATGGGCGGTAGAAGTGGGCGCGGTAAGATCGGACTTAAAATTTATCCTTTCTATATATGGGTGATTCTATGAAAAATTTACCACTCGGATTTTTTTTACAATCTTTGTTAAAAAGTAGTGGGTACTTATTTTCAGGGTTTTCCCCAAATATGGCTAATTTATGGTCAAATATGAAATTTAAAAAAATTTAATTATTTATAATTGCTGGCTACGGAAAACCATTGGTAAAATAAATATGGAAAAAATCTGAAAAATTGCATCGGATCCCAAACATCTAAATTACTCGCTCTTTAAGACTAAACCAATTTTCTTTACCAACCAAATCGCGAAAATTTGTAAACAAAAATCAATTGCTACGAAAAGATATCTTTTTTTTTCCTTCATTTGTTTCTCAAAATTTCGTCTTGTATCCCGGAATTTAATGTATAAAGGCCTGAACTCAGATGAGATAAAAATTTAATTTTCACAATATTTCATATAAATAAGGAAGCTATTCAATAGTATTCAGCTTTCAAAGCTGCTTGAAAGTGGTTCTATTTATATGAAGTATTGTGAATTTTATCTCATCGAAAGCCTTAAGCGTAAACGGGCACCTCAATAGTTTCGGAGTTATTAATAGTTTTCTTATTTATTTAAATTATTTGGAAAAGTGAGTATTCGATTATTAAGTTTATTATTCCAGTTTATGACAGCTTAATCTCGAAAGGTCAATCAGGCCAAACATATATCAAGTTTTTTCTATATGAAGAAATAAGATTTCGACATGAATAAACTGGTATTGTTTAAGATTCTGACGAAATAATAGTAGGCCTATACTTAGATGAGATAAAAAGCTCTGAAAGCTTAATACTATTAAATAGCTTTAATACTATTAAAATTTTATCTCATTTAAGTTCAGGCCTAAAGGGTTAAATATAATTTTCTAATTCTTTGATTGGCTGATGTGTCCAATAATTAAGTTTGAAATCGATAGTAAAGCGCGCTTGTAAAAGTGATCGATATACCAAACAAAATGTATATCGAAGTTGGGCCATCTCTAAAATCAAAATACACACACAAGTCTTCCCACTCACGCATATACACACACCCACACGCACGGCCATCCGCTGTTGCTCTCTCTCTGCTATTCATTTTAGCCAAGTAAAATTAGCTTTTTCTGGCCACTTTTTTTTTTGTTACCTTTGCTGCCGCAATAAATAAAAGGCCACAACATGATTAGCTTTCTGTTCATTGTTAATCGCGCACTTAGCAGCGGCACCACCAACAGAGCAATGTCACACGGTCCCCGCCCCTTGGTATTGTGCGGCCCCTCCGGGTTCCGGCAAGAGCACCCTGCTCAAACGTCTCTTTGCCGAATTTCCCAATACATTTGGCTTCAGTGTCTCCCATACGACGCGTAAGCCACGTGAAGGCGAACAGGATGGGGTGCACTATTATTTTGTGGAACGTGCAAAAATGGAGCAAGCCATTGGCCAGGATGAGTTCATAGAGACGGCGGAGTTTACGGGCAATATGTATGGGACCAGCAAGGCGGCCGTTCGTGAGATACAAAACCAGGGACGTGTATGCATACTGGACATAGAGCAAAAGGGCGTGGAACAGATACGCAAAACTGATCTCAATCCCATCATGATATTCAATAATCCACCCACCATCGAGGAGCTGGAGCGACGATTGCGTTTACGTGGCACCGAGACGGAGGAGACTTTAAGCAAACGTTTAAAGGCAGCCGAAGTGGAGATAGCCTATGGATTGACACCGGGAAATTTCCACAAGATAATCAATAATGTGGATATAGATGTGGCCTATCAGGAATTTCGTGCATTTGTGGTCAAGGAGCTGAAACAGCAGGAGGCGGAGGGGGTGCGTGTTAGCATCAATTAAAGGAGCAATGGAGAAGGATATCATAATCCAAAGGCATTTACTTAAGCGAAGGAAAGTTGTTGTTAATGTTTGTAGTCAATAAATTGCAGGAATACGTATTTATTTACAAAATATTTTAAAGGTCAAAATGTTATCAGCAGCAGCACGCAAATGGGCAATTGAGGTCTCTTCAGCTGAAGGTGACACGCACACCCAAACGCCAATCCTGTTCCGAACCTTGTGGAAATTTAGGTGGAGGAATTGGTTTTATAATCATGATGCAAATGCAAACGTGCCGTATAGCTAGTGTTACCCGTTTGCAAAGAATTACTACGATGCACCACACGTGCCGAACCATCAATTTTTGTACGACTATCCGCACTACTCCAAAGTCCAGCTATGGCCTCCAATGCCAATTCCGTTTCATCATCCTTATCATCATGATCGGCGGAGACAGTAAGATCAATTTGTCGCCTTGGGCGTGGAGCAGCTGCCACTGATCCAAGGAGCAGCAACAACAGAAGGTAGTGAAGTGTACGCATGTTGAGAGACAACTGATTACTTGTTTACACTGATAGCAGGCGGCTGGGAAGCTTGACTTTTAATATACTTATTGGCTTATCTCTACTTACACACTGGCACCTTCATACAAAATCCTAGAGTATCTAAGCTTCGGTTAAGCCTCAAACTTTTGCTTATCAACAATGAATATTTATATATTTATTGTGACTTTTGTAAACAATTTCCAAACTAGAGCAATTAGTACTACTTAAACCTTGGGCTCCAAGATCTGAGCCGGTGGCCAGTCCCATTGCTTGGCGGGTGCAGCCTGAACCAATTTTTCCCAGGGTTTCCAGCCCAACATTTTGCGTGCCAATATTAATTCATTTTCAGCCTGTACTATAAGCTCCTCCACCTGACCGCAAGCCACTGCCTTTTCCAAGCCTGCTATGTCCTTGTTCTGCAAAAATAATTAATTCATCAGAAAAGGCCCGTTAGTTATACCTAAACTCCTACCTTGGCCACCGCATCCGCCCTTTGCTTGACCAGCTGCTCCGTGTATTTGCGATAGCTGGCCTCCTGTGGCATTTTGGCCACCGCACGCAGTATTTTGCCATACAGCGCGCTGAGTGTGTGATGGGGATTGGTGGACACGGCCAGGCCAGTTAAACCCGTGGACTGTGGTAGGAAAAGTAAAAAAAATATTGCGATGACATAACCATAACAATTGGCCTAAGCCTAAGTAGCTGCTGCTGCCGGTTGGCAGTTATAACTCTTATTTGACTCTTAGTTGAATACTCACCGCTTTTAGTACTTTAGCCATTATCTTGCAAAGCTTTTGCAGCCAGTTAAATCCTAATATTTGGGTAGTCTTTAATTAGGAAGTCTCCCTATATTGCATTTGATTACCCTAACATCAAGTATGGTCACCCCAATTCGTATTACATCGCATTTGGTCACCCCAATTTATATTACATCGCATTTGGTCACCCCAATCGGCTAATCGAATAGAAATATCGAATACAATTATCGAGTTTGGTCTCACTAATCAAATTTACAATGTAAACAAGTGAAAATCGAAGTTAAAACTTGAAAACTCGCTAAGTTAAAATAAATCTTGAGACAGTATATATTAACTCATGTATATTGAAAATAGCTGCAATGTAATTATGCATGATATATAAAATATATGTGTGTACATCTCCTCCTGCGGCGGCCACTTGACCAATATCATCTTCTAGACTTGCTGGAAAAACATTTATGATATTAAGTAAGTAAACCAAGTTTGTATTTCTTAAAAACAAATTACAGCCAAATAACATAGAAATATTACTTTTGCCCCACCCCCTGTCTCCCCGCAAATTGAAAAAAACCTCATATCTTCCACAATTTTGGAGTTAGGTTGTTCAAGACATATATTCTACTCATCAAAACTCATTAAGCCCTCATACATCGTTTTCCAATCAGATGAACAATAGCAGAGTTGCCACCCCCACAATTTTAAAAAATCCTCAAAACTCCCACAATTTTGGAGATAGATTGTTCCAACCTTCTGGACATTTATTTTTCTCATCATTACTTATCGAACCCCCATACATCGTTTTCCGATCAGATGAACGATCGTAGAGTTGCCACCCCCGCAATTTGAAAAACACCTCAAATATCCCACAATTTTGCAGTTAGGTTGTTCGAACCTTCTAGACATATATTCTACTCATCATTACTTATCGAGCCCCCATACATCGTTTTCAAATCAGATGAACGATGGTAGAGTTGTCACCCCCACAATTTTAAAAAAATCTCATATCTTCCACAATTTTAAAGAAAGATTGTTCGAACCTTCTAGGAATATATTCTACTCATCATTACTTATCGAGCCCCAATACATCGTTTTCCGATCAGATGAACCATAGTAGAGTTACCAGCCCCTCAATTTGAAAAACACCTCAAATATCCCACAATTGTGGAGTTAGGTTGTTGGAACCTTCTACTCATCATTTCTTATCGAGCACCCATACATCGTTTTCCGATCAGATGAACGATAGTAGAGTTGCCACCCCCGCAATTTGAAAAAAATCGAATATCTTCTACAATTTTAAAGACAGATTGTTTGAACCTTTTAGGCATATATTTTAATCGTCATTACTTATCGATCCACCATACACCCTTTTCAGATCAGATGAACGATATTCGAGTTATAAGCAAAAAATAATTACGCTGGGCAGCACTTGCACAGTTTGTGTGAATCCACACTTTAAAGTTATTAGTTATATACAAACAGGTACAGAGTATATTACAGTCGGGCTTGGCCGACTTTCTTACTTGTTTCTAACCAAGTTAGTAAGAATTTTCTAATCCCGGAATTGTTGGGCTGTTTTTAAAAACACGAGTTAGATTATAGCTCTTTTTTTTGCGACCTCTGGTAATCCCAAAAATTTTCTCAAAAGTAAGAATCGTCATAATCTGAATGAGCGTAACGCCATTTCCTTTTTTTTGTAAAAGTGAAGAACCTGGGGTTCAGGGGTTCTAGAAACCGGTCCGCGAGCCGCTCACAAAGAATCCTCACGGGTTTGAACTCCAGAACAGAACCTCTTTCCTCTTTGAAGCCTTGGTTTAACGAACCAGTTCAAAATTCCAAATTCCGTTCAAAAAGTCGTTTGTGTGACGTGATGTTGGGAATGATTCGTCTTCAATCTTCGTCGATGGTTTTGTGGGATTTGGCTCTTCTAGGATATATCCATTATTCATCACCTATGACGATCTTATAAGCCTCCTTTGAAGCACCGCGATCGTACTTTTTCAGCATTTCTTCGCATCAATCCACTCGAGCCATTAATTACGCGGAATCCTATGCGAACAAATCTTTTTAACGGCAAGTTGTTCATGAAAAATCTTACATATATGTATAAGAAGATAATAGAGGAATTCCTGAAACTGATTTGCTTTTGATTTCATAAAACAGCTGTTCTGTGCGCAGTATGACCATGAAACATACAGACAATACGGCCACTTTTATGTTAGTTGGATGGCTACACTGCTCCCTTTGTATGGAGCAGCTGCGAACAGTTGTTTCACGAAGTCAAAAGCAAATCAGTTTCAGGAATCCCTCTAATGTTTCTGTAGCTCTAATTACAAATTTGGTTATATCTCCGAAAATATCTACCGGATCTGTTTGAAATTTTCAGAGAATATACTCAAATACATTTATATTCCAAAAATATTTTTTAGTTCTAACTGCGTATAACCCCTTAATAAGAACGAATCGATCTTAAATCCAATATTTCTAGATTCAAGTGAAAATTCTTTACGTGGATAAAGTATTTACGCACTTACCATACTATTTACACCGCTGGTACTTGGTTAAAGATTAAATTATTTCACTCTTTTTATACCCCCGTTACTCGTAGAGTAAAAAGGGTATACTAAGTTCGTGCAAATGTATGTAACAGGCAGAAGGAAGCATCTCCGACCCCATAAAGTATATATATTCTTGATCAGCATCAACAGCCGAGTTGATATAGACATGTCCGTCTGTCCGTCTGTCTGTCCGTCTGTATGAACACCTAGATCTCAGAGACTATAAGAGCTAGAGCTCCCATTTTTTCAGTGTAGACTTGTTTTGTCCTCCCGCCCCCGCAATATGAAAAAAAACCTCTTATCTTCCACAATTTTGAAAATAGATTGTTCGAACCTTCTAGACATATATTCTAATCATCATTACCTATTGATCTGCCATACATCATTTTCTGATCAGATGAACGATAGAAGAGTTGCCACCCCGGCAACTTGGAAAATACCTCATATCTCCCACAATTTTGAAAATAGATGGTTCGAACCCTCTAGACATATATTTAAAGCATCATTACCTATCGATCCGCCATACATCATTTTCTGATCAGATGAACGATAGAAGAGTTGCCACCCCGGCAATTTGGAAAATACCTCAAATCTCCCACAATTTTGAAAATAGATGGTTCGAACCCTCTAGACATATATTTTAAGCATCATTACCTATCGATCCGCCATACATCATTTTCTGATCAGATGAACTGTAGAAGAGTTGCCACCCCGGCAATTTGGAAAATACCTCAAATCTCCCACAATTTTGAAAATAGATGGTTCGAACCCTCTAGACATATATTTTAAGCATCATTACCTATCGATCCGCCATACATCATTTTCTGATCAGATGAACGATAGAAGAGTTGCCACCCGGCAATTTGGAAAATACCTCATATTTCCCACAATTTTGATAATAGATTGTTCGAACCCTCTAGACATATATTTGAATTATCATTACCTATCGATCCGCCATACATCATTTTCTGATCAGATGAGCTATAGTAGAGTTGCCACCCCCGCAATTTGGAAAAAACCTCATATCTCCCACAATTTGGGCATGTTGATACCCTGAGTAACGGACTTCAACTTACGCTCTCGTTTTTATACTTACGTTTGGACCGTTTGACCCTTTATAAAATTCAAATATTTAAATTCTTGTTGGGATTCGTTTTATTTTTATCACAAATATATTGAATACATACAAAAGATGAGGCGCCTGGTGAATTTTAATAACAATTATAATATCGTGTGACTATTTTGCCTAAAAGATGTGTTGGTGCTGAGTCTATAATCTAAATGGGGATTCTTCGAAATGTATCTACGTGGTACCAGCCGTTATGGGTGCCCTTTCAGCCACACCAAAGGCCGAGATTAACACATTCACCACCGTCACCACGAAAATGCCAATGACTGTATAATTATTTATTTTATTCGCCCGACAGATCTCTCGCTCGTCCTTGATATTGTAACGGCCATTCCAAATGAGGCCCACGCCAACGGCAATCTGGAAATATTTAAAAAATTAATTTTTTTAAATATTTAAAACATATGCAAATTGCCTTACCTGGAATATGATGCTTAACGAAATGAATATAAGACTGGGATAAAAATATGGATGCTGTTGATTCGTTTCCAAAACATAACGCAATTGATTTGCATTCGCCGACAACAAAGCCAAATCCATCATGCCCTGGGCCAAAGTCTTTTTATGCTGATAGGCATTCACATCGGGAATGGGTGTCTCCACGCCATCAATGTTGACAAAACCGTTGCCATTGTAGCCAGGAAATGGTTGGTAGCTGGGACGTCTGGCATTGCCACCGTTGGGTATGACCACGGTAACTCCTCCTCCACCACCACCAGCTGATCCAACTCCGCCTGGTAACAAACCATCGTCTACACCAGGATTTGTGGTGCCATCTTTTATAAATGGACGTTCATCATTGTCATCATCATCCATTTCCGGCACTGTAAGTGAAAAATTTTGCAAAATATTTTTTTTTTTATAATTCCAACTGGTTCCCACTGGTTAGATGTGATCTTCACTTACACAATAAGTTGTTGTTGTTGTTGAAGTTGTAGTTTATGTATGCAAGTATGTAGATAGCAGCAGTTAGTCACAAAGACATGAACACAAATATATATTAATATTAGCCAAATAATTTATGGGAGAGAAACGAGTGGATGGCTATCATAGATCAAACACCGTGCAACAACAAATATTTGTTTAAATAAAATATTTACTTAGGCCTTTAAAATCTTTGCTTAAATCAACCAAGAATGAAATGTGTGTATATGAGTTATTTTTATGGTAAACAGAAATCAAGCTCAGCAATTGATCAGCCTATACCTGCATACATAAACCAACATATAAATAGCAGGGATTAATCCCGAAACGAATATCGGTTCCGGTACGTACCGAAATGAGAATATCGGTTAAAGGTTTTATTTCGGTTTTCAGATTATTTCGGATTTGGGTTCCGATACGGTACTCAGAATTTTATTTCGGTATAGTATGATTTTTATACACTTGAAAAGTGTAGTGTAGTTTGTAACGCATAGAAATATTCATTTCCGACCCCATAAACTATATATATTCTTGATCAGGACGACGAGCTGAGTTCATTTCCGCTTGTCCGTCCGTCCGTCTGTCTGTCTGTCTGTTTCTACGCAAGTAGTCCCTCAGTTTTAAAGCTATCGAGCTGAAATTTTGCACAGAGTCTTCTTTTAACTGCACGCAACTAATATGTCGGAACCGGCCGGATCGGATGACTATATCATATCTTTGTGAGAAAAACTTTTTTTGATTTCCATCGTAGCGTCACCAATCGTAGTGTATATGAGTTTTATATGCTTCCACACAATTCTGGAAAAATTTATCAAAATCGGTTGACTATAGCATATAGCTGCTATATAAACGGTCGGTCAAAAAACTACTTCTAATGAGAAAAACTTTTTTGTTTTCCATCGTATAGTCACCAATCGTGGTATATATTAGTTTTATATGCTTTCACATAATTTCGAAAAATTTTATCAAAATCGGATGACTATAGCATATAGCTGCCATCGGACCGATCGGTCGGAAAACGTGTTTTACTAAGAAATGTTTTTTTATGGTATTCAATTTTTATTATCAATGATATACATTTTTTAATATCTGATATCTATATCCTATAAAGATTTTACCGGTTAAATCAGTTAGAGTAAACTTTTTCAAGTGTATTAAAACTTCGGCACAGTCGAAGTTAGCTTTGCCTTCTCGTTTAAATAAAGTTTTCGTTTAAAAAAAATTACCTTATCAGCCTTGTTCTCAATTCCACTTTTCAAATGTAATTTCGCATAAATTACATACGATAAAATGACCACGAAACAGGGTTGGAAAAAAAGAATGGAAGGTATACGGAACCATTTGCCAAATTCTAGCAATTCCGGAGGTACGAGCCAGAATTACATTAATTTTGTTTCACGTTTTAACATGGAGTCCCGTAATCATGGAAGATCATAGTAGGCAGACCAAGCTATTTTTTAGTCACCTTTGAATTCCAAATTTTGTTTATTGTTTTATCTTACTAAGACTCATTTTCTGAGTAAAACAAAGACTCTATTCAAAATTTCAGCTCGATAGCTTTTAAAATGAGACACTAGTTTAGGTAGAAATAGTCATACAGAAGGACAGAAATCGATTCGTCCCTTCGTATACATTATGTGGTTGGATCTGATTATTTTCAGGGAATAATACCCTTACCGGAAACGTTAACCGAAATTAACCGCTCCAATGCACGCACCGGTATCGGAACCAGAACCGATATAACTACTTTTTGGAAAAGCAAAATCTGTTAACCGTTAAAGCCGGAACCATTCTGAAACGGTAATACCGGTACTGTTTTGCTTTCTAATTATATATATTTCTGATAATTTATTACAACGTATTTAAGCCAGTGATACACTCAGAAAAAAATATTACATTTCGTAATTACGCCCACAAATTTTGAAATATTATTTCCAATTTGAAGAAAGTTTTATTCGAATATTTAGAAAAATGTTATATAATAAAAAACTACTGCAGATTTTATGTTTGAAATTGTTTTAAGGGCTGTTATACCCTATCCTATTTTAATGGGGATTTCGTTCGAAAGAAGCGGACCTTAAATCTGTCCGCTTATTTCAAACCAAAATTAAGAAATATTTATCTGCAATTGTTAAAAAGATTTATATTTAAGTTGCGAAAAACAATCAAGGCGAGCTGCTCTGGGCGTCACAGGAAAAAAGGTTTTCCATAATTCTAGGATTAACATTGTAAGCGGAAACAGAAGCGTTAAAGAAAATAAGTCTTCCAAAAATATGAAATAAAAACTAGTGATCAATATTTTTACAGAAAAAAAAACAGTTTTATTCGGCATATTCTAAGAAAAAAATTATATCGTAATGTACACTATAGATACAAAAAATACTGTGAAAAATATTTTGAGTTCCATTAATTTGAATATTAAAAAAACCTATAATATTTTTACCGAAATACTTATTCCGGTACCGAAAATCAAATTCGTTTTGGAACTAATCCCTGACCAAAAAGCAACTTTTTTCCAAAATTTTAAAAATTTATAAAAGTTTAATAACAAATCCAACTTTGCTACTGCGCTCTTTTAAAATAATTTTTAACATTTTTTTGAGGATCCCATTCTTTGTTTTATTGATAAAAAAAAAAAAAACAAAAACTTGTATTGCACAGTGTAATGAAATGGGGTACTAACCTGCTCGAGGTGTGCGTGTACGTAGTCCATCCGCTGCAGTATCATGATTGTTGCTGTGATTGTTGATGTTTTCCTGTAAACATCAATGAGAATTTGAATTTATAAACATTTCCCGCTTTCTTTGTTTACATATTCTGTATTAGGCAACAACAGCTTTGACATTTGATTGCTACTAAATATGCATATCACTCATGCATAAATACATATAAATATATATATTCCTGGCTCCAGATACAAAAAATCCCACCAAAAAAAAAAAAGAACTGTGAATCTAATCTATGACTAAGCTGCGCTGGTTTTTTCCCCTTCACAGATAACTTTCTCAAACTTTAAAGCCGCTGTTAGTTTGTTTACATCTCAATTATCAGTATATAGCTATATATATATGGTGGTTATATACTAAAGTTTAATTGACAATGCAAGGCAAACACAATTCAGTTGCGTTTTTTTTTTTAGTTTTTTATGTAAGTTTCGCTTTTATCTTACTTGATCTGGCAGCGGCAGTTTATCCATTTGTAATGTGGTTTGCTCTAGGTCACTCATTTAATACAATTAATATTTTTATTAATTAAAGACACAACGAATTTCTGTGTTTTTTGTTTATGCTGAATTGAAATCTTTTTACGAGTAGCCACTTGAGTTTGAAATTCCTTTTATTTTTTGTATTTTTTTTAAATTTTAAAAATATTCGTGCGCTTTAAACAACCGTTTGGCACGCTATTTCTCGAGCAACTGACCAACTGAGTTGAGTCTCTCAACTTGTTTGTTTTTGCTTTTGCTGCCGCTGCTGATGGGTCAGCATTTTCCCAATGTTGGGAATTTTTTGTTCTCAACTTGATTGAATGTTTGTACAGGCCAAAGCTTTCTCTCCCTCTCTCTCTATGTGTGTATTTAGTGAGGTTAGCAGGCTAAGTTCCTGTTGGGCTAAGTGCAGTTAGCTCTATTTCCCAGAATTAATCTATATTGCATGCAAGTTATTTAGTGTGTTCGGGGAAATTGCCCAGCAAAAAATTGTCACACGGAAAAATATATATTATCCACCTCCGCCTTTATATAAAATTAGTCATCCAACGGGGACACGTACAAAGAATCTCTATAGCTGCAGTTGCCAAATTTAAACAAAGAACGCCAACTGATTTTTTTTTGGGGACTTTCGCCTTGCCCATCATCAGCATCCAAATGAAGAAGAGGCTTGTTCGGGGCAATGTTCTCTTTTGGGCCTTTTCAAATTGAAGTAGAAACCGGTTGATTTTTTATTTTTGGAAGCAAATACAAAAATACTTACATACATATGTATGAAAAGTTTAGTTGTATCAAGATAGCAACATACATATGTAGCATAAATTAAAATTTAAATATTTTGTTATTTATAAATATTTTCAAGTGCAATTAATTCAAATCATTGAAAAGCAAGCGCTCTTTCTATCGATAATTAATCGTACATAAGTAAATATATATTTTAAATTAATTTAATAATTGACAACAAACGTGCTGTTAAGCCTAGCCATGCCTCAATTAAGCTTTGTTTACGCCAAGACAGGTGAGACTTCAGATTTAACAAAAAGTATTGCATGCTTTTAGGCTGCGATTTTTATACAGAGCTGTTAGCAGTTGCTCAACAGAGCAGCTGATGTTAATAATTTTTGAACAAATGCACTATGGGCTAATTATCGCTTTTGGCAGCAAGTAGACATAATCAGACATTTTTTCCAACCAAATTCCCACTCAAAAGCAAATCTTCATTTCACAGAAATCTTTTTCGAGTTTTAGGTTGCTCCAAATGAATAACAAATATTTGATTTGTTTTTATACTCTGTACCGAAGGTACACAGAGTATATTGGTTTTGCAAATGTATGTAACAGCCTGAAGGGAATCATCTCCGACCCTAAAAGTAGATATATTGTTGATCAGCATCAACAGCCGAGACGATATAGCCATGTCCAGTCTGTCCGTATGAACGAACAGATCTCAGAGATGGTAAGAGCTAGAGGTTTGAAGTGTTTAGGAACATATAATTCTTATACTCTCCGTGGTCTTAATTTGGAACCCAATGTACGTCTTCCGTCCTATTCTAGTAGACTGCTTTTAATTAACCTTCCTTCTCTAAAAAAATCGAAGAACTATGCTGGAGGGTAATTTTTGTTCACAAACTAATACACGGTGAAGTTGACTCTCCGGAGTTAATTAGTCAACTTAGATTCAACGTCCCCTGTAGGGTTACAAGAAACTTGTTCCCTCTTTCTCTTCAACGTTGTACTTCTAATTACACTTTATATGAACCATTTCGTGTTGTCTGCGCAGATTATAATAGTCTTTACCACCTCTTGGGACCTGAATGTTCTCTTTCCTTGTTAAAAACTCGCACATTAATCCATTTAGCTCAAACTAGAACTATTCGTATAATGATTGCTTTATAACCATTGTATACTATATTTTTATTTTTTTTATGTATTTGTAAAATATATGTGTTAATTATTTTTGAGTTTTTCAAGCGTAATTACAAATTTGTACATTATTAATTTTTTTCTTTCCCTCGCGTTTCTCGTTGTCGCACGAGCGCCCTGCGGCTGCGCCCCTCGGTCGGTTGGGCGGGTGGTGGGTTGCTGTTTCGCTCTGGGTTCCGCGCGTAACAAGCCCTGGCTTGGTGTCGCATGGCCACTTGAACGTACTGCGCATTGTACGTCAACGTCCAAAAAAAAAATACCTGCAGGCAGATCAAGTTTATTTTTATTTTTGGGCACGCCCCTTCTCCCCGCAAATTAAAAAATACGTAACTCCCACAATTTTGCAAGATATATAGTTCCGAACATTCTAGACATATATTCTACTACTTACTATGAATCGACCCGCCATACAACAATTTTTCGATCAGATGAACGATAGTGGCGCTATACGTAAAAGAAAATTCAAACTCAACAACAACGGGATTGGTAGAACTTACGAGAAAGAGAGAGCGAGAGAGCAAAAGCTAACTGGTAATTTCCCAATTGGACTTTGCTTGACGGCGGTATCTAATTCAACTGCGCCGCTCTTAGTTTCCCCCCTCCCTTCTTTCCCATAGATATTTGTGTAACGAGGCAAAGACCAATTTTGAGAGGAGCGATGCAATTGAGATGGCCTGCGGTCAGAAATCACTCGTGATTTCCGCGTGACTAATATAGATACGTTTATGATAATATGAAATTATATACAAATTTTATAATTTGATGAGTTATGTACCAGGGTAATTCTACTCATCATTACTTATCGAGCACCAGATGAGCGATAGTCGAACGAGTTGCCACCCCCAGATTTTGAAATAACCTCACACTTTAAAGTTATCAGTTACATACAAACAGGTACAGAGTATAATACAGTCGGGCTTGACCGACTTTCTTACTTGTTTTTTTTTTGGGAAAAACCAAATTCCAAGTCAATAACAACACTAGGCAACATGGTCCAGCTTATAGAAGGAGTGGGGGTAATTCTAGATGATTTTCTATTTATCAAAATCCTCCATCACGCCTTTTTGAGCATTTCAAGGCATATTTTGTAGACAATCTATACGTTTGCATTAAAGTTAAATTTTGTTGCCTTGTGTAATTCTGTTGTCACATAAATCTTTTTGGTGTTTTGGCAAGATAGAGGATAGACTAGAGGAGCACGCGTTACGTGAACATTACGCGTCCCTCTCACTCTCGCGTTTTAAGTAAAAGCTCCAGAATGTGGCGAGTTATTTGGCATTTATCCGATCAACTGGTACGGGCACACTTAAATTAAAGAGAAGACAACAGTTCTACGAATCAAAAATTTTGTTTTCGACTCCTTAAATCTGACTTAAAATATGTAGAAAGAAAACTTATAAATAAAAATCAAATGCATTTTTTTGGTGCGCGAAAAAAATAGTGTGCGTGAATCGTGAGTTTAAAGATTTTTTTCGTGAAGGTAAAATCGCTTCAGAATTTTGAGATGAACTTTTTAGTTTATAACTGAATGATTACACAGGGCAACAGTGTTTTTGGTGCAGCCCTATCTTTAACTGATCATTTAAGTATGGATTGCACTGAACAAAACTGCATCCTCGGTTTTGTTCCATCTGCTCCTGTTTCCAAGATATGGCGGAAAAACGGATTTCTAGTATATTTTGCCCTCACAAATTTCTTGTGGTCACAATAGGCATAAATTTCTGAATTTATTTGGCCTATTCGACAAAGCATATATCAATACTTCTGTAAAAAATCAAACGCGCAAATACCAGGGACCAAATAGGTCCCTAAAGTAAGTCGTTTCTCGGTTCCAGTTTGTAGCCCGTAAAAAAAATATGATCCATTTGTAATGGATATTATTATATCCTTTTGACATTTTATGAAAAGCTTTCTTATTGATATGAAGAATAATCCCGATTATTCTGTGTTCGTACAATTAAAATATTTTCTTGATATCATAGTTTCTTTAGAACGAGATTTTGACGATCGCTCTATATGTGAAAATTTTCTATAAGAAAAAAATATACCACGATTGGTGACGATATGGAAAAAAAAAGTTTTCTCCTAGACTAGTTTTTGGACCGACCTTTATGCTATAGTTCCGATTTTTATAATTTTTCAGAATTGTGTGGGATCCCGTTGGTGATGTTACGATGGAAAACAAAAGTTTTCTCACTAAACCTAGATTTGGCGACGTTTTTGGCGCTATATTAGTATCTGTTTTAATCAATTTTTCACGAATTGTGTGGAACATATAAACTATGTACAGATTGGTGACGATACGATGGAAAACAAAAAGTTTTCTCCTAGAACTAGTTTTGGACCGTCGTTCTTCGCTATTGTTAGTCATCCGTCGGCCGATTCCGACAAATGTGCAGCGTATTTGTATTTAAAGACTTTTTGCAAAGTTTGGTCAAGATAGCTTCAAAACTGAGGGAGGAGATAGCATAGAAACAGCGGACAGACGGACGGACGGACGGACGGACAGACGGACAGACGGACATACGAAAATTAACTCAGCTCGTCATGCTGATCAAGAATATATATACTTTATGTGGTCGGAAATGCTTCCTTCACTGCTTTACAAACATCGTGACAATTTTAATATACCCTCTGCAAAATAAATTCTACTTCAGAACTAATGCTAAGGGCAGTGCAGTTCTGCTACATCAATGTCACAGAGGAAGAGAGATAGAGGGGAAGATTGAGACGGCTCTCGATTTGTGGCGCTGTTAAGTAACAGCCCGAGTTGAGATACTTTTAAAATGTTGCCAGCGATTTCAACATGTTGCTAAGGTCTTATAACACAGATAGGAAAACACGGTGGTTAGAGCGAGACGGACATTGTCTTGACTGTACTCAGAGAGCGATAATAACAAAAAACAGCGACAATAACAAAGAACAGCTGATTATTTCGCTGTTATGTTTGTGGCGGCAGAGCAATCTTTCCCTCTAAAAAATACTGCTCTGTGTCAATGTTATGTTGGTATTTTTTGGCTTAACGCCTGGCGGTCACACTTCTTGTTCAGTTTTTCAGATTCTCTTTGATTCTCTTTGGCAGCGCATCGGGTGTTCTTGTTCTTTTCGCGTTGGTTACAGTTTTAAAAGGTAGAACAACAAAAGTCAAATTGTGTGTTAACAAAATGTGCAATAAATATAAATCTACATTGATAAAAATTGAAAGCAATGGCCCAAAGTGTTAAAGTGAAGTGAAGTTTTTAATTTAAGGCCAATTAATCAACTCAACATTTGGTGACAGCAGCCCCAGCAACAACAACAACTACAACAACAATTTTCCCCCAAGCCGCTTTTAGTTAAAGCCACTTTCCTGCAAAATTTCTTGCCCAACACAAAAGTAAGTAGAAGTCAAGTATACACAAAAATGCAGTTGTGTGGGTTTTTGGCGTCGTCTTCGCCTCACAGCGCCGCCTCTGCGTCTCCGTCTTCATATGGGAAGTGTGTGGCTGTGTGTGTGTGTGCAAAAGGCAGGTAGATAAATGAGACTCAAGGGCAGCTAGAAATTGTAGTGTGTGAGATTTGTTAGAGCAAAAATAATAATAAGAAAGTAATAAAATCAAAGCAATGCTCCCAATTAGCCATCTACTTTTATTTTATGTAATGGCGTTAAGAAAAAAGTTGAAGTGAGTGAAAAATCAATAAATCAGCGCCGCTGCAGCTGTGTGTGTGCATGTGTATGCGTGGGCAGGCGTAATTTTTGTTTTTGGGGTAGGAAGCTCTAAGCTTGGCTCTCTTGCTTGCTTGCCGCATACAAAAATACAATAATAAATTTACCGTATTTTTGGCGGCTTTTTGCGCACTCTCTCTCTCATTTGCGCTCTTGCATTTGCTAAGCACAAAAATCAATAACAACAAATGCAACGAAAGCGAAAAGTCATCTAATGCCAAAAACAAACAACACAAAATATGTTATTAACCCAATTTGCATATGAGACAGAGAGAGAGGGAGAAAGAGAGCAAGTGCCAGTTAAGAGTGATTCACTTGCCTTAGCAAATGTTTTAAATTAAACAAAATTTATCAAATGACGCTGACTGAATTGAAGCGTGGGCATTCCATTTGGCCAAAAGTCAAGTGTTAGAAATGCGTCATTGTTGCAATACTTAATTCTTATCTTGGCTAACACTTAGGCCACTCTAGGCCATTAAAGATTTTCTCTTTAGAATTTTCACTCAACCTCTATGAGCTCATTTTGTTCCAATTAAAGTGCTAATTATATATTTCTGGGGAAATTAGGTGTGAAAAAAGTGTTGCTATTTTTATCAATATTTACCTGCTTATTATTATTGTAGTTTCGAAGAATCCAGCACAATCGATCAATGAAAAACATTTGTAAATTCCCCGACGCATTAAACAAAAAAAAATGCTTAATATTTACTTATCATTTAACTTGCACAAAAAACTCGGCGACAAGAAGTCCGTATGATTAATCAAAGAAAGGAAGTTGTATTAAATTATAGATAGATACGTTTTTGTACATACAATAATGACAAGCAAACGTGAGTCAAATTGTTGTTTACTTTTCAACAAATCGGAAAATTTTCCAAACATTTGAAACTTTTATTATCATTACAGTTTAGATTTGTATGAGGTTATTCACTCCTTCTATTTAAGATACTTTTATTGTCAAAATACACCTCTTTTTGTTCAAAATACTGGGTATGATTCAAATTTTATTGGTTTTATATAGCCTAAAAATTGTAAAGTTTGACTTTGATCTAAAATATTTAAAAAAATATTTTATTATATTTAAAAAGAAATCTGAAAATGTTAACATTTTAATGGGATACAAAAAAAAGTTTTTAAAAAACATCAGTATTTCACAAATCAGAAAGTGTTAAATGTTATTTCTTTATTATTTATTTCCAGTTAGCAAAAAAATTTTTAAAGTTCTAAAATGACTTCAAGATCTTTATTAAGGACTTGATCATAACTCGTAAAACTGTTTAAACTAAAATCGTAGCTGCTCGTTTTTCCGAGATACCATCAAGTTCGTTATTATATTGAAAGCAATAGATACAAAATTAAAAAAAAATTATCCATTGAAGCCATTTTTTTTTTTTTTTTGTTATATTTTAGAATGCTTAACTTAAAGTAATGAAATTATCAGAGACCGGATATAACAGTTACTGGTAACAGTTAAAATAGAAATTAACAGTTATATTGCAATTTTTATATAAAAAGTTTTATATTAAGAATTATTCTTCGATTTTTAATTTACAAATTCCGAAAATACCAATTATTTTATGATTTTTATTTTATTACTCTGATCATAACAGTTATTTTTGATTTTTATAAATTTTTTTACATGATAACAGTTATTGATGACTTTTTATAAATAAAAGTCATCAATAAAAATCATTAAAGACTTTTATTTTAAAGTCATAGCATAAAAAGTCATTTGCATATATCGCAATAATAAAGCCATCGAGGAAAAACTTTTAAAATAATCTTAATCAGCTTGACTAGTTCGAGTAAGATCAAATTACAATTTTATTTATTATTTAATTTTATTAGTAAAATCTTTTGCAAGGATTCGGAAGACAAATTATATCTCAAGTGTGTCAATACCAATTTCAGTGCAGAAAATCCTCTCTCTGCACTTACCTGAAAGCGGGCACGCTGTTGACAACCTTTGTCAGTTGATACAAATGGGAAAGAGCAAATTTTTTTCTTCCCAATATTTCATTAAGTCGATGTCTATGTCAATTGGCTTAAAAACAAATACGAAGTGGGTCGTTTACTCTTGCCGAGTTGATCAAGTATATGTTTACGATTTGGTCCTCAATGGCTCTATCATTGCGATATATGCAAATGACTTTTATGCTATGACTTTTAAAATAAAAGTCTTTGAATAATTTTATTGATGACTTTTATTTATAAAAGTCATCAATAACTTATTATCATGAAAATTTTTTTTATAAAAATCAAAAATAACTGTTATGAACAGAGTAATAAAATTAAAATCATAAAATAATTGGTATTTCCGGAGCTTTAAAATAAAAATCAATAATAATTGTTATTTCCCAAGTTTTATTATAAAACGCAAAATATAACTGTTAAATAATGACTTTTTGATAAAACTTATAACTGTTACGGTCCCTGGAAATTATACAATTTTTTTGTATGGATGCGTTTTTGAGATTAGATTTTTTTTTTTAGTTTTTCGGTAGATACTTTTACTTTTTGAGCTATATCTCGAGTTGGATCTCTGTTGCAAACCGGTTCTGAACCAAACCGCACCGAACCGCGAACAGAACCATCGTCTGTTGAAATTTTTTTAACCGAACCGAAAACCGAAAAGAAAACGTTTCGCTTCATTTTATCGACGAGTTTTTATGACGCTAAGTGCCTAATCTTAAAAAAAAATATATATTTGTAAATTCAGGAGATTGTATTTAGAAAATCATTTACACGAAATGCCTTGAATCGTTTTAGCTCTTCTCTTTCCTTAAAATTACTTTTTTGAGACTTTCGAAGGAATTTATAATGTAGTCATAATGTAGTGCATCTATTAAGAGTTTACTACCTCTTTAAGAACAGCAATCTGTCAGGTTGCAGTTGGGTTCCAGTGTTTCCATAACATCTAATTAAGATCATCTTTTGGAATTGTCAGATCTTTTCTAAATATATCTGTCATAATTTTGCATTCTTTCCTTTAAAGTTTCATTTCGAATAGTGTGAGTTTAAAACATTATTCTGAATATTCTTCAGTTGGCAGTATTTCTCTACCGTAATCTTACTCAAGCAAGGGATTTATTTTCTACTGCACTATTTAGAGTTTGAAAAGATATTGTTAGTGTTCCTCTCGGTTGAGGAACCAACTTTAATATCATTTTCGACATTTTGCTTTTATCTAGTGGCTTATAATCCAATAGATACTCGGCGTTCTCGATGTGCTTACGATATCTACTGCATTCATACTCTTAAAGATAATACTGAAACTTTGGGATAGAGTCTGCATATTTGACTTTATAGTTTATACAGTGTTGCACTAAATTCACGAATTATTAATTGTAAATACAAATATTCAAAATAGCTAGAATTGCAGACTCCGGCAAAACTGAATAGATTTTGGTTTTCGACATTACACAATAGCTAGATCTGTCCAGAAAATGGCTAAATTGGCGACACTGGTTGTTATACTGTTGGTTATACTTACCGCTCTCGGCGCAAATATTTTGTTAGGCTCTTCGAGCTTAATCTTAATCTAGGTCGCTTGGGGGTTTTACTATACTTGATTAAGATCAAGAAAATATTTCTTAAAAAGTTTAGTTTGACAATGATCAACAATCTATAAAGATATGTATTCTTAGCCTGCAATAAATGTTGGCGATTTTTTTTAGATATATTTAAGAAGGTCTTCTTTCTATCTTATGTTTCTATAATAATATTTTTTGTTGTAAATATTGATATCCAATGTCAACTACGGAGGATATTCAAATGTTGCTTTCAAATTACTTCCTCGATTTTAGATAACTCAAATTTAGAGTCCCAAAAATATGTATTATAAGAAAAATATTTTTCCATGAGCATTAATTGATTGTCCCATCATGACGTTTTTCTAAAATATATATAGGGATATCCTTAACCAAGAAAAAAAATATTTCATATAAATATCAGTGAGCGCTCCTTGAATAAAAGACAAAAATCGTTTAAATTTCACTAAAATCCTACTTAAGAAAAGACTTTTTTAAACATTTTATTTCTGCTCAGATAGAAGACATGAAAATTGTAGAATCACAATTAGGTTCGCTTAAACCGGATGCACCGTTACGATGCTATAATTTTTTTAAGTTTTATGGTCTTAATCGTTTATTTTGCAAACTGTTAGTGGTGGGGATGTCAAAAAATATAATTATATTCTCGACGGGTAAAACTTTGAACCGGGGATAGTGATTTTTTAAAACTAAAAAAAATTTGGGTGAATGATTTCACACGAAAATTTATTAAAACAAAGGATGATCTTTAAATATTATATATTTTTATACAGGTATTGTAACAACAGATTTATCTTCGTAAAGAGCTTTGCTCGGAGAATTGACTCCTTGACGTTGCTACAGTCTTTTCTGTTCCAAAAATGACGTTTTTCAAATATCTTCTTTAAGGGGGTATTCTACCTTTGACGAGTGTTTTATGAGTGTTTTTTACAAAAATTCTGGAGAGAAAACCATAGGAGTTTTTTCAATATGGTTTTTTGTTTTGTGTTACTAATTAATTAAATAGTAAAATAAAAAAAAATGTTGGAATTCGAGGGCTGTTCAAAAGTTATCGGCCTGCCAAATAAGGCCTCAAAAAAAAAAGGTGTAGAGGTGGTGGCCATGATTCCGGGACTCTATATTATCGAAATTGAAAACGGTAAATGAGGTTATGATCAGAATTGATGTAATTCTGGCCCGTACCTCGATCATAAAAAAAAAAATTTTTTCTAAAATTTACGAACATTTAAAAAAAAAATTAGATTTTCGACGATTTTTTGTTGTTGTTTAGTGTAAAAAAAATAGTAAAAAAATTTTTTATCTTCATGATTGAGGTACGGGCCAGAATTACATGAATTCTGCGTCGATTGCAACATGGCTGATCAAAATCGGTTCCGTAGAACTGGCCCAATCATGGCTACCAGGTCAAAAAACGTGGTTTAGAGAAAAACGCGGTTAAAGTTTTCAGCAACGTTGAAAATACTCACATTGGCAAGAACATTGCTCCACTAAAACGGATATATCTGCTCAACTATTTCGAATAATTGAAAATGGTATAAAGGGGATGAAAGGGGAATGTTCAAGCTATAATAATAAGGCAAAACAAAAAAATCGAAAAAAAATATTTTCAAAGGTAGAAGACCCCCTTAAATAAATTTAGGGTAGATTCTGTTTATTTTAACCTCTATCAAGGGAGTCCGGAAAAAGAAGAGAAAAAAAAAAACCTCAAATCGAAGTTCCACAGTAAAGAAAATGCTTGCCTTGCCTACACCATATAAAGTAAACAGCTTAAAAACGCTGACTTTGCTCATATCTCTTGGGTTGAAGGGGCTTAGCGTTTCACATGCTGATATGACAGAGAGCGCGCCCCCAGCCCTCATACATACATACACATATGCATAGACACACCCGCCTGTTTGCCAGCTTAAAAAATTCTTCTAATTTGTTTTGAGTGATTAAACTAATTGAAAATATGTTTTTCCTTTCTTTGTTATTTGTTATGTTCTTTGCTTCTGTCTGCACAAGTTATTCTAATTGAAAAAGTTAGCCACTGTCACCCTAACGGTAAAAACATATGTACACTTACGTATATTGTACAATAACGGTTGTGGCGGCCCGCGCGAGTGTGGCTGAGCGGAGTCAAGTGTCAGTTGTCAGCTGTTATTGTTGCTGCCCCTCCTCTTTCTCTTTTCCTCTATCTCTTATTCGAGCAGTGTAAATATGGCGTCATGTCTTTGGCATTTAAACAGCAACAACAATGCACAATGGGGATGGGGGGATGGGGATGTGCTACAATTAAATAAGCGAACGACATTGCGACTGGACAACTGGCGACTTGTATATTTAAGTGGAAGAAGAAGGGTTGGCAAAGGGGGAAAGGAGCACATGATTCTAGGTCAACCCTAGTGGGGAGGAGAAAATTAATGTGTGAGAAAATTAATATTTATACACGCGATTTGGGGGCATTGAAATATCGCAGCAGATGAAGATATGGTTACAATTTGGTTTCAAATTTTGGCTAGAACCACGGATCCTAAATTATACTTAAATAAAATTATAACAAATCAGTTTATCAAAAGAAAGAATTCCTTTAACTTTCAAATTCTTATAGATAAGATTAAATTTGGAAATTACACAATAGGTCGGGTTCTTAGGGTTCTTAGGGATTCGGTTCTGGACCGGTTTGCAGCCTTCAAAGATTCTAAAACAGTTTTGATAAGCTCTATTCTTTGGTTAGTTCCTGTTCTACAAATCGCTTTTGATCCAAATCGTATGACATTTGCATCTCGATTTGTTGAACACATGCGAATATCAGATCGAGGGGCGAACTGCCTGGATATCTATTGTATGTTACATAATTCAAAATACTAAATATCTTAAACGGTAAAGCAATTGTAAGCCACCGTTTTCCAGCTTAAAGAGCAAAGAAAGTTGTGTTTAAAAAGTAAGTAAGATTTTCTTGCTAAATTAGATAAAAAAAAATCCTAAAAAGGATCTCTCACTAGTGGGATAGCTAAAATGGATTTCTTAGAAAGCATTTAAATAACTTCGATTCTCAATAGAAATATAGTTATTATATAGACAGAAATGTGGGCAGTTATCTGGCCCATAAAATCCATTATTGCCTTATTGAGCTGATCTTATTATAAATGTACTTATTATATGAAGGCAGATGTGAAGTTTAAGTTTATGCCATAGCATTTTGAAAACTGTGCGTTTCAAATGGAATCCCAGCTACAATGGTATTCGCGAAAACAAAATAGCGGTTGGTCTGCAAAGAAAAGGTCACCTGTTCTCTAAACGAGAAGAAATCGTAAAATTCCTTATAAACTTTTAATTGAGAACTTAAAAGGTACTGCAAAGGCCAAACTTGCCAACAAAAACTTACGAATTGACTGTGGTGATTACCGATGAGTATGCCGATGAGTTTGCCAAAACCCGTTTCTCTCATGTGAAACGATGCAGAACGAAATGGAAATGAAACATAATCGATAACGAAAAATTGCGAATGTCGGAGCACACAAAATTTAAATCGTACGAATTTCCTCAAATCGCAATTCGCAAAACTAAGTGAAAACCGAAGCATAGCTGATAATCGGTTTTTGGTTCGCTTCAACATTTTCGAAAGAAGACCGGTTCGGTTTACAAGCACAAATAAGCGGTTCGGTACGGTTTGGTTTGGTTCGGTTCAGAACCGGTTTGCATCCCTGCATCAGGTTCAAGTCCTTTGCCTTTTGACAAAACTTTAAATCACATGTTTTTAGACGGAACATCATACTATTGTTGTTCTACATCTATAACTCATTTTACTCCAATTACACTAGTTTACAGCGAAAAAAACCCATTGAAGCCATTCATTTTTTTGATGTTCTTTAGATGGAGTCAGTCAAGGTATTAATCAAAAGGGTATGCGATTCCTAATAATCTGATTGAAGAACATTTTCAAATCGGTTTAGTAGTTTGAAAGTTAGAAAAAAGTGATTTTTTTTTCTCAAATTCACTTCATTTTTCAAAATATTAAAACAATTCTTTCCTAAAATATGAAATAATATTTCTAAATTTGTGAGAGAAATTTGATTTAAGACAAAAATCTTCTTTTAATAAATTTATATTTATGTTTTTCTAACATTCATATATTTAAGGGATGATTTTTCTAAGACTAATAATTATTTTTACATATAATTAGAGGGTTTATATTTACCAAAGAATAAATTTAGAAATTTTATTTCTATATCTTAAAAAAAAATTTAATTTTCCTATAAGGACGAATTTCCGAAATATAAGACTTGTTTCTGAGTATCCAGTTGAAATACATTTTTAAAATAATCATAAGTTAGTAAGATGTATAATATGAAACCGAAACAGTACCGTTATTAGCGTTTCGGTATAGTTCGTTTTTTCAGATCCTAAGATAATGGCTAACGATTTTCGATTCTCAAAAAAATGTTAGTATCGGTTCCGGTATCGATACCGGTACGTGACTTGAAAAGGTTTATTTCGGTTAACGGTTCCGGTTACGGTATTATTCCCTGTTTTGAACTGAACCGTTTTTCAAAATCGGTTGGTTTGGAATCTGATTTGAAAAGGCATTATTTATAAAGTTTCGGCCTATTACAGTACAATTTCGGATTTAAGAGCATCGACATCAGGCAAAATTTTCGTAATCGATTATATTTTCGAGTATAACTCGTAACTGGAAAACAGATTTTAATACAAAAGGAAATTGATTTAGTGAAAAGTTCCTTAAAATCTTTTTTTAGAACTTGCTTAAATATTTTAAAGATTTTTTATAAAATCAAAATGTTCTTTTTTCTTTCTTGAAATTAAAAGCTAAGCCAACTTACAAATATATTTAATACAATTCCTAAGAATTTTATCCAAATAAATAAGTGTCAACGTATAACAATTCCTAAGAAATTTATCAGATATGATAACAATATTTAATATACCCAAACACAGAAGATAAAGTAAGTTAGTTAGTTTGTTTGTAGCCAGGTTATACTGTACATTTATTTGGCATACATCTTGGTATTTGTTTAATAAATACACGTTTGGCCTCGTGTTGTTTGTTTGTTGCCTTTTTCTGTTGTTGTTTGTTTGTGTGAAAGTGAGTCAAATGCGTTCGTTGCGTTGCCCGGTGCCTGCCATTAGTTTTTACTTTTCCTCTTATCAGCATATAGTTGTGTGTCTGTGTGTGTGTGTGTGTGTGTCTGTCTGATTGTACTTTTCCATTCGATTGGTAATTGTTTAGAGCTGCAGCTGATTTAATTATGAAATTTATTGCCCCGGACTGTGGCTAAAAGTTTTCAATTCGATTGGCCGCGCTTATGTTTTTTTAATTAATTTATCTGTGTGTGTGTGTGTGTAGGCAAACCTAATTAGTTTAATGGCAACACAAGTTGCAAATTAATTTGAAATATGCATTGCGGTGCCTGTCACCCTTTTGCCTTAATTGTTTACAGATTAGTTTCAGCATTGCACTGTGGGCCAGAGGTCCTTTTTTTGCAACATAAATTCAAAATCAGGGACCGTAACAGTTATAAGTTTTTATCAAAAAAAGTCATTATTTAACAGTTATATTTTGCGTTCTATAATAAAACTTGGGAAATAACAATTATTTTTCGGATTTTTATTTTAAAACTCCGGAAATAACAATTATTTTATGATTTTAATTTTTATTACTCTGTTCATAACAGTTATTTTTGATTTTTATAAAAAAATTTTCATGATAACAGTTATTGATGACTTTTTTAAATAAAAGTCATCAATAAAAATCCAAAGACTTTTATTTTAAAAGTCATAGCATTAAAGTCATTTGCATATATCGCAATGATAGAGCCATTGAGGACCAAATCGTAAACATATACTTGATCAACTCGGCAAGAGTAAACGACCCACTTCGTATTTGTTTTTAAGCCAATTGACATAGACATCGACTTAATGAAATATTGGGAAAAAAAAAATTTGCTCTTTCCCATTTGTATCAACTGACAAAGGTTGTCAACAGCGTGCCCGCTACTCAAGTAAGTGTAGAGAGAGGATTTTCTGCACTAAAATTGGTATTGACACACTTGAGATATAATTTGTCTTCCGAATCCTTGCAAAAGATTTTACTAATAAAATTAAATAATAAATAAAATTTTAATTTGATGTTACTCGAACTAGTCAAGCTGATTAAGATTATGTTTACAAGTTTTTCCTCAAAGGCTTTATTATTGCGATATATGCAAATGACTTTTATGCTATGACTTTAAAAATAAAAGTCTTTGAATAATTTTATTGATGACTTTTATTTAAAAAAGTCATCAATAATTTATCATGAAAATTTTTTTTATAAAATCAAAAATAACTGTTATTATCAGAGTAATAAAATAAAAATCATAAAATAATTGGTATTTTCGGAATTTGTAAAATAAAAATCGAAGAATAATTCTTAATATAAAACTTTTATATAAAAATTGCAATATAACTGTTAATTTCTAATTTTAACAATTTCAAAATGTTTAGAAAATTTCTCCTCAATTTGAAAATAAACACATTTCACACAAGTAGACATAGACTATATATGTACATATATAGAAGAGTTAAAAATTCTAGTTCATTTTTATGATCTAGTTCCAGGCTTTGTCAACCATAGCGCCTGACGGACGCACACTTTCGGCAATTCATACAGACACAAGCCGAACGCATGCCGAGCCCTTTGCATAGAGAGCATACAAATCAGCTAAGCCAATCAGTCGCTGGCCAGCGTTCGATGAAGTAGGTCAGAGCCGCATTGCGTCGCATTAACTCACACTTTTTCGCCTCATTAGATGATTTTTTAATAAACTCGTCTTTCTAATGAACTAATGAACGAGGTCTTAGTGCTTGAACTATTCACTTATTAAACTATAGTTAACTTTTTAGCTATCAAATGAACTAGTCATTAAAATGAACTAACGAACTGGGTCTCAGCCTTAAATTTTTGAACTACAGTTCATTTTTTTTAACTATTAAATGAACTAATCATTGAAATGTACCAATGAACCAACTATTTTTACTATCAAATGAACTAGTAATCAGTGTTAGAACTATTCACTTATTGAAATAAGGTAATGACCTAGGTCTCAGTGTTTGAGCTATTCACTTATTGGACTATAGTTAATTTTTTTTAACTATCCAATGAACTAGTCATGGAAATGAAATGAATGAACTAGTATCCCAGCTATAATTTTATGAACTAGATAATTTTTGTTAACTATTAATTAAACTAGTCATTGAAATGAACTAATGAACTAAGTCTTAGTGTTTGAACTATCCACTTATTGAACTATAGTTCATTTTGTTGAACTATTAAATGAACTAGTCATTGAAATAAACTTGTAAACTAGGAGTCGGTTTTTGAATTATTTACTTAATGAACTATTTTTTTTTTTTTAACAATCAAATGAACTAGTCATTGTAATGAACTAACGAACTGGGTCTCAGTGTTTAAATTATTCACTTATCTAACTATAGTTCATTTTTTTTTTAACTATTTAATGAACAAGTCATTGAAATGAAGTAATGAACCAGTTCTCAGTGTTTGAACTTTTCACTTATTGAACTAAAGGTCATTTTTATAAACTATCAAATGAACTAGTCATTCAAATGAACTAATGAACGCGGTCTCAGTGTTTGAACTATTCCCATTTTGAACGATAGTTCAACTACTATCAATTGAGCTAGTCATTAAAGTGAACTAATGAACTACGTTTTAGTGTTTGAACTATTCACTTATTGAACTAAAGTTTAAAATTTGAACTATTCACTTATTGAACTAAGTAATCAGATGAACTAGTCATTGAAATGAACTAATGAACAAGGTCTCAGTGCTTGAATTATTCACTTTTTGAACTATAGTTGATTTTTTTGAGCTCTTTAATGAACTAGTCATTGAAATTAACTAATAAACAAGGTCTCAGTGTTTGAACTATTTCCTTATTGAACTTTAGTTAATTTTTTGAACTATTTAATGAACAAGTCATTGAAATGAAGTATTGAACCAGTTCTCAGTGTTTAAACTATTCACTTATTGAACTATAGTTCATTTTGTTGAACTATTAAAGGAACTAGTCAATAATATGAACTAATAAACAATGCCTTAGTGTTTGACCTATTCACTTATTGAACTATAGTTCATTTTGTTGAACTATTAAATGAACTAGTCATTGAAATGAACTAATAAACAAGGTCTTAGTGTTTTTACTTTCACTTATTGAGCTATAGTTCATTTTTTTTTAACTATCAAATGAACTAGTCATTGTACTGAACTAATAAACTAGGTTTCAGTTCTATTTTTTTGAACTGTAGTTCATTTTTTTGAACTATTAAATGAACTAGTCATTGAAATGAACTAATAAACAAGGTCTTAGTGCTTTCACTTATTGAGCTATAGTTCTTTTTTGAATAGATAGTCATTAAGAAATAACATAAAGAGAAATAACTAATGAACTAGGTCTTAGTGTTTTAACTTTCACTTATTGAGCTATAGTTCTTTTTTTTAACTATCAAATGAACTAGTCATTGTACTGAACTAATAAACTAGGTTTCAGTTCTAATTTTTTTGAACTGTAGTTCATTTTTTTGAACTATTAAATGAACTAGTCATTGAAATGAACTAATAAACAAGGTCTTAGTGCTGTCACTTTCACTTATTGAGCTATAGTTCTTTTTTATGAACTATTAAATGAACTAGTCATTGAAATGAACTAATAAACAGTTCATTTTTATGAACTATTAATTGAACTAGTCATTGAAATGAACTAATAAACAAGGTCTTAGTGTTATATTTTAAATAAAGATGATATATTGGTTCAGTGTTAATTATTTAAACTTTAGTTCATTTTTTTTTAACTATCAAATGAACTAGTCATTGTAATGAACTAATAAACTAGGTTTTAGTTTTATTTATCGTTTGTATTTTTTAACTATTAAATGAACTAGTCATTGAAATGAACTAATGAACTAGGTTTGGGTGTTTGAACTATTCACTTTTTAAAGTTTATTATTTCAAATGAACTAGACATTGAAATGAACTAGGTCTTAGGGTTTAAAATATTCACTTATTGAAGTATAGTTAATTTTTTTGAACGGGTTTAAAATATTCACTTATTGAACCATAGGTAATTTGTTTGAACGATCAAATGAACCAGAATTTAAAATGAACTAGGTTTTGGGATTTGAACTATTCATTATTGAACTACAGTTAATTTTATTGAACTATCAAATGAACTAGACAATGAAAAGAACTAATGAACTAGGTCTCAGTTTTAATTTTTTGAACTTTTTAATGAACTAGTCATTGAAATGAACTAATGAACCAGGTCTTAGTGTTTGAGAACTATAGTTCTTTTTGAATGAAAATTAACTAAAGTTCAAAAGTAAATAGTTCATCAAAAAATGAACTAGGTCATTAAAATGAACTAGATTTTTCAACTTTGGTACAGAATATATTATATTCAGGCTTAACCGACTTTCTTATCTATTAAATGAACTTTATGCCAAAAAAAATAGAATTTTCTCCCATAGTGCATTGGGGTGTGGCTATTTGGCGGGTGTGAACAATTAGCCAGCTCTCGAATGTGCGTCCTCACTTTGGCAAAAGTGTCACGCAACTTGGGCGCGCACACCTCCCACCTTAATAGGGGCCTCATCACGTTCAACTCTCTACGCCTGATGCTAATCGTCTAGGCTTGAGCTATTTTTGGGCACACTTTTGTTTCCGTCCATCCATCCACCTTATTTTGGTTCTGATTTATATTTGGCACACATTTTACTTCCAAAATGGGGAAAAAGTTTGTAACTTGCGTGGGTCATTCATGGGAATTCTTTAAATTGAACGCAATTGGCATCTCTCATGGGCAATTCAACAAACAATCAATCAATCATAGAAAGAGGCATTTAAGTACCCCAATCAAGCCAATCAGAATGATTTTCAAAATGTGCATAAAATATGATTTATGGATGCCCATAAATCAGACAAAAAACGTTACTGAATTGCAACCTTCAACACCTTCCAATCTCCAAAAAAAAAAAAATCACTTTTCAATTTGCATGCGAAATCGTTTTTTTTTCCTTCAAGTGTTTCTCGCGTGCAAAATTATGCAAATTAGTCAAACAAATATTGCAGTGCAAAAATAAAACAAAATTCAAAGAAGCAACTAAAATTCCACTTAAATTGGTTTTTGGAAAAAAAAAAAACAACCAAAAAGGCCAACAACAAAATGCTGATTTGGCGGTCTATGATGCGCGCCTAGTAAAGCGAATGCAAATAATTGCAAAAAGCAATTATGGAAATACTTATTACGACTATTACCCAAGATTCTGTGAGGGTCATACATAAATCAAAGAGATTGGGCAATCTATGCCACACATATAGAAACCTTTTAGTTCTAGAGGGTTCGGGTTTGGCTTTTACCCCCCTCTTTTTGATTTTTTTAAATGTTATTCTTCTCCTATCCCCTGGACATAGATTTTTCTCAAGCAGATTATTTTTGATGATTGGAAATGAAAGAGCTGGATGGCATTAATTCGACGTTTTGGCCGGTCAAAAAGTTGCTTATGTAAGAGCTTGTATTGTTTTCGTCTTCTAAAGTTGGTTTTGCGAATTATTTTGAAGACTTCCGTTAAACAAAATGATAGTGCCACTCAGAATTGAACATCCTGCGTTGCTCCAGCGAAACAGTGGTCACATGTGGCCTAAAAATCTTGAAAAATCTGAGATATGCTGGTGGAACTAATGTTTAGAGACGCCTCAATCTCACGCTATGTCACATGACGATCTTGCATTATCAGTTCACGCATTGAATGCACTTTACCAGCGATATATAGTGGTTTTTGATGGTGCTTGCTTTATCGCCATACAAAGAACTGAGTTCATCGACACACCCTTGTTGAGATTAATCCACGTCAAAAGTAGTGATAAATAATTCTACGAAATACTTCGCTTGAAATTTCCATTTTAAAGCTACATAGATTTTTTCAATTCACGGTAAACAGCACAAATAGCGCTTGTACATTAAAACGTTGTGAGACCGTTTATGCTAAAAAATGTCAAACTTTATATTGGTATTACCAGATTTTTACTATTGACATTAGTGTTACCAGTTCCCGACAAATAAACATTATCTCACGTATACATATCTCCGGCATTTATCAGACCTTATAAATCCGCTGCTTTACGAACGACATATTTTAACGCGGAGACAGAAAAATTTTCTGAAAAATGTTCTAGCTTTAAGTGTAAAATGTGTTTGACTATTTATTAGCCGTGATATCTTATCCCTTCAGTTCCGCTCAGCCCTGAATTCAGATCTGATAGAAGGGCTCATGGCATCCCTTGTATAAGATTCAGCCATGAATTTCGAACAATACGACATTTGTTTTATATCTATTGATTTAAAAGCAGGGATTAATCCCAAAACGAATATCGGTTCCGGTACGTACCGAAATGAGAATATCGGTTTTTAGTTCCGATACGGTACTCAGATTTTTATTTCGATATACCGTTACGTACCGGTACAAGTATAATTTTTTTTAATATCAAAAAATTTAATTATTTCAAGATATCCAAAAAATTAATGGATGTAATTGAACAAAATAAATGTATTTCTTAAAATATGTCATTAAAAAACGTTGTTTTTGTTAAATATACCGATTTTTAACCTTTTTTTATTTTTGGACGAACAATTTCGCTTCTGTCCACGCTTCTAGTGGTATCCCTACACTCAGAAAAAAATATCTTCAAGTAAGGTAGAAGTAGAAGTTTCTATTCTTATGTCGCCCAGACAAACTCGACTTAGGGCCATTTCTCATAAAGCTGACACATATTTCCCAATAATGGTTCGAAATAATCTACTTTATAAATAAATAGAAATCCTTAGCGATTTGGATAGATTTCAACCTTTACCATAAGTCTACGATCCAATATAGCTCATAATACGCAAGCTGGTAAAATACTCAAAGTGGTATATCAGCTCTATAAAACACAGAAACAGATCCAGTATAGCTCATAATACGTTGGTACTTAAAAGTAAAACATAAAATCTGCCTTAGCTTTTTCCTTACATTACATTTTTAGAAATATTAAAACAGAGTTTTTTTAGGGCGAAATTTGATTAAAATCCAGAAAATAATTTCTTAAATTTATATTAACATTTTTCTAACATTTCTATATTCAAGGCAGGATTTTTTTTAAGACTTAGAAATCCTTTACATTTAATTAATATTTACCAATGAAAGTTTTCCGCTCTTAGAAATTTTTTTCTATATCTTATATATCTTAAAAGAGAATATGATTCTGGATATTCTTTGGGGGCGGATTTTTCAAAATGTAAGACTCTTTTCTGTATATATTGCTATTTTACTAGTTGAAATAAATATTTGAAATAATTATAAATCAATGAAATAAATAATAAGAACCCGAAACAATACTGGTATTGGGGTTTCAGTAGGGTTCCGGTTTTTTCGGTTAGCGGTTTTCGGTTCTCAAAAAAATTGTATATCCGGTACCTGGCTTTAAGCGGATAATTTCGGTTAACGGTTCCGTATCCGGTAATGGTATTATTCCCTGGTTAAAAGATTTTGATACCATGTGTTCGGAAAATCGACTCCGATCCGAAATCGACCCCATTCCTTTACGATTTGTATAGATTTTAAGACGGAAGCGATTTTTAAAAGACGTGAGAATAACTAATTTTACGCAATCTCAGTAATGATAAGTTTTCTGGGGAATCAAACCGAATCGTATTTCGGTTTCGGTTCTGGTACGTACCAAAACGTATGTTTCGGTAAAAGGTTCTCTCCAGGGATTAATTCCGAAACGAATATCGGTTCCGGTACCGGTTCCGGTACGTACCGAATTGAGAATATCGGTTAAAGGTTTTCATTTTATTTCGGTTTTCGGTTCCGATTCGGTACTCTGATTTTTATTTCGATATACCGTTACGTACCGGTACAAGTATAATTATACACTTGAAAAGTGTATATTAATTTTGCCCAGAAGTTTGTAACGCATAGAAATATTCAAATTTTCCGAAATTTCCGACCCCATATATATTATTCTTGATCAGGACGACGAGCTGAGTTCATTTCCGCTTGTCCGTCCGTCCGTCTGTCCGTCTGTCTGTTTCTACGCAAACTAGTCCCTCAGTTTTAAAGCTATCGAGCTGAAATTTTGCACAGAATCTTCTTTTTACTGCACGCAACTAATATGTCGGAACCGGCTGGATCGGATGACTATATCATATAGCTGTCATAGGAACGATCGGTCGAAAAATAAGTCTTTGTGAGAAAAACTTTTTTGATTTCCATCGTAGCGTCACCAATCGTAGTATATATTAGTTTTATATGGTTTCACACAATTAGGAAAAAATTGATCAAAATCGTATGACTATAGCATATAGCTGCCATATAAACGGTCGGTCAAAAAACTACTTCTAGTGAGAAAAAACTTTTTTTTTTGTATCGTAGCGTCTCCAATCTTGGTATATATTAGTTTTATATTCTTTCACATAATTTCGAAAAAATTTATCAAAAATCGGAGGACTATAGCATATAGCTGCCATTGGACCGATCGGACGGAAAATGTGTTTTACTAAGAAATGTTTTTTTATGGTATCAAATTTTTATTATCAAAGATTTAAAAGTTGTAAATATTTGATATCTATATCCTATATATATTTTACCGGTTAAATCAGTTGGAGTAATCTTTTTCAAGTGTATTAGAACTTCGGCACAGTCGAAGTTAGCTTTGCCTTCTCGTTTTTAAATATTAAAACTTGTTAATTATTTCACGATAAGTAAAAAATTAATGGATGTAATTGAACTAATAAAAAAAGAACTAAAAAATGAATAATAAAAATGAAAAAAAAACTTCATTTATTAAAAATATATTATCATTTTTCTAACATTTCTAAATTCGCGAATTTTTTCAAGACTTAGAAATCCTTTACATTTATTTAAAGGGATAATATTTACCAAAGAAAAGTTTTTCCGCATTTTATAAATTTGTTTCTATATCTTATATATCTTAAAAAGCGAATATGATTCTGGATATTTTTTAAGAGCGAATTTCTAAATATAAGACTCTTTTTTAAGTGTATATATTGTGCTATTTTACCAGTTGAAATAACGGTTTTTTCGGTTAACGGTTCCGGTTACGGTATTATTTCCTGGTTCTCTCTATTTTGGATTCTTTCACACCTTGGAGGTGGTATCTACTAAAACCCGGCCATTTTTTTTTCGCTTTCATCATATATGAAAACTTCTGTGAAAGTTTTAGCTGCTCTATCTTTTATCAATCAGTCAGGACAAACTGTTTTTATGTAAATAGAGATAAATGAAGTTTTAAAATATTTTCTAAGAATTTTATTTCGAAAAAAATGCGATAGTATTATATTTATATATAACTGAACTGAAACGAAAAAAACCTTGTTCTAAACCAATCCGATGGTGTCAAACCGAAACCATTTGTAATTCCCAAGTGGTTTAAATTCCAGATTCTCTCACAAAATGTCAGGCAATTATGTTATTTATTTATTTATGATATCAACTTTTAAATGATTCTGCAGTTTTATTAACAAATTAATCCAAAGACAGTTATTTATTCAAAAATGTTAGAACTTTAAAACATCAAGTGATTAATCAAAACCATCTAAATGGAACATAAGAAGCTTTGTAACCTTAACAACTATTCCCTTCTCCTCTTAAAGTTAATCTCTTGTAATGTCAACTCCCCCCCTAATCGATTTGTGGTTAAGATTAGTATTCAGACCAGTTCTTTAACATGTTGTGTATAAATCAAACTTTAGTATTATTGGGCAATGTCCTCCAAATGATGTTTTGAACATCAATAAAAAGCAGCCACTCAATTAATCCATTTTGGCGGCACGACAAAAATACTTTGTGCTCCTCTCCCTCTTGTCTTTTGGTCATTTACCTTTGGGCGATCCCAACATATTCATTCCAGAACAAATCAAGATTAATTGTTTATAGTTTTTTTTTTTTTTTTTAGGAAAGTGTTGGTTGCGGTTGGGCGGGGTTGCCATAAACGTGTTGAATCTCAACTTTTGCATATGATTCATGCGACTTTTCTTTTGCGTGTTTAGTTGTTTCCCCCAGAGTTGGCATTGAAAATTATATCTCTATTTGGTTGGTGGCTGGCTGTCGTGACTTTCTTTCTTGCCACTTGCCACATGCATCATTTGGACATGGAAATTTGTCAACTTTGTGTCAGGATTGGAGATCGCTTTTGATTATTGTACAGCAGCGGCAGCCGCTTACAACATAATTTGCCAAATGTGATTAGCAAATTATGGACAAGAGCAGCTGCTGCTGGGTCTGGCTCGCTCGCTTTCAATTCAACGCTTCGTTTAACTGAAGTAAATTGAAAGCTTGAAATAGCAACAACAACAACAACAACAACGCGCCACAATTACAGAAAATTGAAAAGTATACAACACAGTTTGTGGCAATAAAAATTGGCCAGTGAGACGATAGACTGATGAGTTCATTGACTCGCTTTTTTTTTTGTTAGTTTTTGTTAGTTTTCGTTAGAGTGTGGCATATTGCCTTTGGGCTTTTGTTTTTTTTATGGGGCATTAGAAGTCTTGATCTCCTCGATGTCGTCATTGCGTGGGCGAGTGCGCTTTGTCTTTATGCTGCCTTATGTGTAATTTTCTTCGCATTTTGTTTAATTGTACTTTGCGTAATTATTCATTTGTGGTAATTAGTTTTATTAAGTTGGCTTGGACTTTGATGTTGAATGTGAGTGTGTGGGCAAATGCAAAGCGAAGCAGCTGTTGGGTGTGTGGGGCTAAATGCAAATCAAATGATCTGAAACAAACTCTGTTAATCATTGTAACAACATCTAATAAACACACAAAAATATTGAAATCATTAAAAATCAATAGACCATGAATGCATTTTCAACCATACAGAACTTTTATTTTCCACATTTCGATTGTAAATCAATTTTTTTCCTCACGAGTGGAAGAGTGGAATGCATGCAAATTTTGAAAGAAAAAATATACAAATTGAGCAAATAATCAAACCCTTCTAAGTAGAGAATTGAACCGTTACCGTACCTTTATCGTACCGTACCGTTACCGTACCCTTATCGTACCGTTACCATACCTGTATCGTAACTTTACCGTACCTTTATCGTACCGTTACCGTACCTTTATCGTACCTTTACCGTATCTTTATCGTATTCGTTATCGTACCGTTCGTTTACCGTAGCTTTATCGTACCGTTACCGTACGTCCCATTACCGTACCTGTATCGTAACTTTACCGTACCTTTATCGTACCGTACATTTATCGTAGCTTTATCGTACCGTTACCGTATTTTTTTCGTACCGTACCGTTACCGTACCCTTATCGTACCGTTACCGTACCTGTATCGTAACTTTACCGTACCGTTACCGTACCGTTACCGTACCGTTACCGTAACTTTACCGTACCTTTATAGTACCGTTACCGTACCTTTATCGTACCATTACCGTACCTGTATCGTATTTTTACCGTACCTTTATCGTACCGTACGTTTACCGTAGCTTTATCGTACCGTTACCGTCCCATTACCGTACCTGTATCGTAACTTTACCGTACCTTTATCGTACCGTACATTTATCGTAGCTTTATCGTACCGTTACCGTATTTTTTCGTACCGTACCGTTACCGTACCCTTATCGTACCGTTACCGTACCTTTACCGTACCTTTACCGTACCTTTATCGTACCATTACCGTACCTGTATCGTATTTTTACCGTACCTTTATCGTACCGTACGTTTACCGTAGCTTTATCGTACCGTTACCGTCCCTTTATCGTACCTTTATCGTACCATTACCGTACCTGTATCGTAACTTTACCGTACCTTTATCCGTACCGTACATTTACCGTACCTTTATCGTACCGTACATTTATCGTAGCTTTATCGTACCGTAACCGTACCTTTTTCGTACCGTACCGTTACCTTACCCGATATTACGATTATTAAGTCTAATATGTAATGTTTTTTTTATTTTCAGAAATGTCCCACTGACTAATTGGCAATCTACGCAAAACCTTAAAGGTAAGTTAACAAAAGAAACCCTAAATCCTAAGTCTTAACATTTTACTACTACTGTGTTACTCCTATATTTAACTTATAATGAAGTTTAGTATTTTAATTCGATTTGCTTACATTTGTGGGTTTTCTTAGAAACTTGCAACTTGCACAATAGTAAAGAAAGCGGAATTTTTGAACACGTATTTTCCTGATTTAGGAAAATGCGCACATAAGGAAAATAACTCAAAAATTTTGTATGGGTATAATTATTCTAAAACTTAAAATTATGTTTTAGAGCATAGTATGAAAAATTGAGATGCGCGCGAGTCAAAGGAAGACTGCGGGAACGTAACGGGATTAAATATACAATATCGGGTCAACCGTTGGTTAGGATCGTTACGGAACGAAAAAAATTCTTGATCTCAATATTTTTCGGGTTCCGAATATTTTTAAATAGCCCAGCTTATTGAATATTGAATTTTTAAATTTTCTAGTCGGTACGGAACTCCGGTATCGTAAAGGGATTGAGTTTGAAATTTAGCCTATGGATCAGGACGGGTCGGCGGGATAGACTAAGGTTGGAATCGATATTTTAAAGAATCCTCTCCCAAGTGGGTTAATGGCAAATCGATATTTTTTAACGGATCTATATGAAATTCAGTTTATAAATCTAATGGACCTAATTAATCGAATTTAAATCGGAGATGGGTTCAAGGACACCCGATATTTTTGAGCCGATATATATTGAGTTCTTTAAGTGTTTGAGCCGGTGTTTGTTAAATTGGGATTGTAGGCTTTAAAGGGAAATAATTTGTATTTTTTTTTTAAAACATCACCGAAAAGATTGGAAAATTGTGTGCGGTAGTGGGTTTAAGGCCTAACGTTATATATGAAAAAAATATTGGCTATTAATTGTGCATTATAAACTATGCTACGGCTATTTATATTCTTTTCCGCAATTAAAAAAAAATTTTTGAAGTTTTTTTTCAATTCATTTGTATTCGTGTATACCTGACAGTCCGCTGTGAAGCATGTTTTTGTATATTCTGGTGCAGTGGACAAACGGGTGTGAAAAAATTGAAAGACGTCACGAGACATAAAATAAAGTTATTTTACATGCCTGTAAAAAATTTTAAGTAAGTCGAGATTTACATGATGAAGCAAACTTCATGAAGTTTTCTTAGTAGGCGACAGATTTCAATGTATTTCTAAAATATTCGTTTAATAGGTCTGAAAGAGTTCCCTCAAATTTCACGCCTACTAAGAAAACTTCATGAAGTTTGCTTCATCGTGTAAATCTCGACTAAGATTGTTTTTTCCGCATTTTTTTACGGAAAGTAGCTCAAAGTTAGTTACATGAAAAATTATTTTTTTCTTAAGGAAATTTGAAAAGAATAATTTATTTCGAGGATCAGTTCCTGTAGCTTTTTTTTTTTTCCATTACTTCAAAGAACTTCACCAATTGCTGTCATAAAATGAAGTGTCTAGCTCGGATAGCACAGTCCCGTTTGACTCTGTTGAAAATGTTACAAATGCAGCTGACGATAATGATATTGACTCTGTTGAAAATGCAGCTGCAGGAGAAACATATTTTTGGAGCTCCCAGTTAATTGTGGGATGTCTCCTGTTCAAATGGATTTCAGAAAGCGGAACAAAAAAATTGTGATAATTATATCAGGGTAATTAGGTTGTTCCCCTTCAGTCGGCTGTTGCTGGAACAATAAAGTTTCTGTTCTTTAGAATTTTTCGCCGGATTTATAAGAGTTCCAACACTCACTCCAATATATCTAGGACATGTTTTCTTTAGTTTTTGCTGTATTTATAAAGGAATGACTCATCCAGACGGATTCACCCTAATGGAAAGATGCCTCTTGCTGACTCAACAAAAAGGCGAGACAGCCAAGCAAAAAAAAACCATTGACTTTGGGTATCATTTGGTCTTTATAATAATTATAACAACTTTCGATTATGTATGGAAAAAAAAAAAATGAAAATTCAACTGCGAACTTAAACTGGGCAAATTATTTACAAGCAACAACAACAACAACTCTTTTGCGCAATTATCATAAATGTAAGTGGCATTTTTTTGCGCAATAAAAGTTTATTAACTTTTTGTACATTTGCTTAGCAACAACAGCAACAACAACAACGGTAGACTAAGACAACCGCAAGTGGTTCGGTTTGGTTTGTTGGATTTATGTACGGGGTAACGGTACTTGAGCATTTCAGTGTTGAATAATGATGGCGCACAAAACAAAAACTGCCCAAGATTAACAAATGAGCAAAGACGCCGTTTTTCGTTTTATGCAAATGTGAACACCTCGACCACGCCCCACTGTCAGTTGAAATTTGAATTCATATGCATTTCCTGGTGATGATGAAGGAAAGTGCAATATATTCTGTAATTTTGCCATTTTTATGCATATCGAAATAACACACGAAGCATGTAAAGAGGCAAAACCCGCGCCGCCAACTAATGAACGAACACTAAGGCTAAGGCTTATCTGGCGCATTTGCATCTAAGTACAGACTAAGCAACAAAAACAAACGCCATAACTTTAATCACAAACAATGGAAAATTTACAATATATGGAAAGTGTAGTTAGTCGAGGAAGTTGAGTTGAGTTTTTTTCGATTTTCAGTTGGCGAGAGTCCAACGCACAGTGGTTGGAAAGACGTTAAAAATTAATGTCAAAAAAAATCTCTTTTCTTTGCATTTAATTATTATACCCTAGCAGAGGGTATATTAAAATTGTCACGATGTTTGTAAAGCATAGAAGGTTGCATCTCCGACCCTATGAAGTGTATATATATTCTTGATCAGCATGATGATCTAAGTTTTTTTCCGTCTATTTCTATGCTATCTCCTCCCTCAAACTTGGCAAAAAGTCTTTAAATACACATAGGCTGCACATTTGTGGGAACCAGCCGGATCGGATGACTATATCATATAGCTGCCATAGGAACGATCGGTCCAAAAACTAGTTCTAGTGGGAAAAACTTTTTTGTTTTCCATTGAAGCGTCACCAATCGTGTGATATATTAGTTTTTCAGGCTTCCACATAATTCTGGTAAAATTGATCAATATCGGACGACTATAGCATATAGCTGCCATAGGAACGATCGGTCCAAAAACTAGTTTTAGTGAGAAAAACTTTTTTGTTTTCCATTGTAGCGTCACCAATCGTGGTATATATTAGTTTTTTATGCTTCCACATAATTCTGGAAAAATTTATCAAAATCGGACGACTATAGCATATATCTACCATAGTTCTAGTGAGAAAAACTTTATTGTTTTTCATCGTAGCATCAACAATCGTGGTATATATTAGTTTTTTAGGCTTCCACATAATTCTGGAAAAATTTATCAAAATCGGACGACTATAGCATATAGCTGCCATAGGAAGGATCGGTCCAAAAACTAGTTTTAGTGAGAAAAACTTTTTGTTTTCCATCGTAGCGTCACCAATCGTGGTATATATTAGTTTTTTATGCTTCCACATAATTCTGGAAAAATTTATCAAAATCGGACGACTATAGCATATAGCTGCCATAGGAAGGATCGGTCCAAAAACTAGTTCTAGTGAGAAAAACTTTTTTGTTTTTCATTTTAGCGTCACTTATCGTGGTATATATTAGTTTTCTATGCTTCCACATAATTTTGGAAAAATTGATCAAAATCGGACGGCTATAGCATATATCTACCATAGTTCTAGTGAGAAAAACTTAATTGTTTTTCAACGTAGCATCAACAATCGTGGTATATATTAGTTTTTTAGGCTTCGAAATAATTCTGGAAAAACTTATCAAAATCGGACGACTATAGCATATAGCTGCCATAGGAAGGATCGGTCTAAAAACTAGTTTTAGTGAGAAAAACTTTTTTGTTTTCCATCGTAGCATCAACAATCGTGGTATATAGAAGATTTTTATGCTTCCACATAATTCTGGAAAAATTTATCAAAATCGGATGACTATAGCATATAGCTGCCATAGGAATGATCGGTCTAAAAAATAGTTCTAGTGAGAAAAACGTTTTTGTTGTCAACAGTAGCTTCTTTAAAAAACAGCAAGGGTATTTAAAACATTTTTTTATCTCCTTTTTTTTGTATTTTTCCAACCACTGTGCGACTACCTATCAATGTGCTAAAAACGTTCACAGTTTATGCTCTCCAAAAAGTGAAACAACACACACAATAAAACAGCTACAGAATTGTGTATAAGTGTATGTGTGTGTGTGTGTTTAACAATAGATGTCTGCTCTATGGCTTTGGCTTTGGCTTATTCAGCGTTAAGTTTTGCCGGCGCTGCTGCTGTATAACTGCCACTGCGCTCTAATAATTATTTATAATAATTATTATGTTTTTTTTTTGTGGCCCGCTGTTTGGACATTAACTTGTTTTTTTTTTTTTTTTGGGTTTGTGGTGTTGACGTTTGCTGATACTACATAAAATATTTCTCCCCTGTGTCTGTTTCTCGTATCTGTATTAATTAATCTTTTTCTTTTTGGCTTGGCTTGGCCTTTTTGAAAATATTTCTAAAACGATTGCAATCGTTCGCTGACCTTGAACACTGTCGAATCTGTCTGTCTGTCTGTCTATGCATTATTCGCTTGCTTTCAATCGTAAATTATTTGTGCAATGCACGCACTTTCATATTAGCCCAAATATTTCTTGGCACGCAAATGCAATAAGTAAGGCAACGGTTGCATAGCCATTATATGTGTGTGTGTGTTTGTCTGTCTGTCTGTAGCTGCACATCTCATTTGTCGTCGATCCTGACATTAAAATTTTTTTGTTGCAACCCCAGAGGCCGACAATGTCAGAAAAGATGGCAAGCAGATGAAAAAGAAAACAAAATTTTTAAGTGTTTTAGTTAGTTAAACGAATTTTAGATACCCTAATTAATCTCTAAACTCCTGGTAGGAAAACTGGCTAATCTATGTCTAAAATAGGCCAAAGCCGAAACTCAAAAAAAAAAATATCTGTATGGATATTTTTATCTTTTTTTCGATATTGAAAAAGTATCATTTCGATATTTATATTTTGAGGAAAAAATAATCGATATTTTCGATCAAATTTCAACAAAAAAATCTTTTTATTAAGAATAAACAGGTCTTTTGGGATAATTGAGGTGTAATTTTAAGCGTATTAAAAACTAAATCCCATCTGCGATTAAAATCAACCCACAAAAAAATAGATAAAATGTATTAATCAGGGAATAATACCGTAACCGGAACCGTTAACCGAAATAAACCGTTTAAAGCCAGGTACCGGTATCGAAACCGGAACCGATGTTAAAATTTTTTTGAGAACCGAATACCGTTAACCGTTATAATAGGAACCGAAAGAACCGGAACTATACCGAAACGCTAATACCGGTTAATGTTTCGGTTTTCGGTATTTGAACTAGTAAAATAGCAATACATACACTTAAAAAAGAGTCTTACATTTTAGAACTTCGCTCTTAAAGAATATCCAGAAACAAATTTCTAAAACGCGGAAAAACTTTTCTTTGGTAAATATTATCCCTCTAAATAAATGTAAAGGATTTCTAAGTCTTGAAAAAATTCGCGCTTGAATTTAGAAATGTTAGAAAAATGATAATATAAATTTAAGAAATGAAGTTTCTGGATTTTAATCAAATTTCTACATTAAAAAACTCTGTTTTAAAATTTTTCATTTTTATTATTTATTTTTTAGTTCGTTTTTTTTTTTAGTTCTATTACATCCATTCATTTTTTAGATATCGTGAAATAATTACCAAATTTTAATATTAAAAAAATTATACTTGTACCGGTACATACCGGTATACCGAAATAAAAATCTGAGTACCGAATCGGAACCGAAAACCGAAAAAAAACTGAAAACCGAAATAAAACCTTAAACCGATATTCTTGGTTCGGTACGTACCGGAACCGATATTCGTTTCGGGATTAATCCCTGGTATTAATATAAGTTTGACAAATATATTTGATTTATTTTATAATTGTAGTGGAAACTTATTTAAGAATTCATAGTGAAAGAAGACGCTGAAGTTCATAAGTAAACAAATCAACAACAAAGCAAACAAAAAAAGAAACATAAGCAGTTAAATTCAAGAAACGTGAGATTATTGATAAATATTGTCGATTACACAAATTGTGGTAACACCACAGCAAAAATCGTTCTTATGTATTTTTAAGCACTGAACTTAAATCAATCGTCAGTTTTTTCCGGGTTCTTCTTGTTCAAAAGATATTTCAAGTCTTATGGCCATATCAAGTAATCTTTTCGTACTACATTGGTTTTTAATGGAAACTACGATGAATAACGATACAGAAAAACCAAACACTTTGTTTCGATTTTAATATTAAGATACCAACTTTTTGATTTTAAAGTGAAAAAATATATTTTCCTTTAAAAAATCAGTTTTTTACATTTTAAAATAAAAACATTTTTAAGAAATATTTAACTTGGGAAAAAATAGATTTTCTTTTAAAAAATCTATTTTTCACAAGTTGGAAAAAAAAGATTTTCCTTTAAAATCAATTTTTCAAAGTTAAATATTTCTTAAAAATGTTTTAAAAATTTTAAAAATTCCGGGTATTTTACATTTTTAATATAACTTTGTGTCCTTCAATTTACTACATTCACAGATTTTCGACATCATCACGCTTTTTAAAGTTAACACTGTTTTCAACAATGTTTTCCAACACTGTTTTTAAAATGGTTTAACTTTAAAAAATTTTAAGGTCTGTTTTTCAAGAATGTTTTTTAACAAAAAACACCATTTACACATTTTTTTTAAATTTCAAGATTAAATTCGTAGAACTTTTAATTGGAAAAGGGAGTGGTGGGGTGACTGTTCAACATTTTGTATTTTTCTTAAGTTTAGAAGTTAAATTGTTCAACATGTTTTCAAGATTGTTTTTCAACACTACTTTAACAAATTTTCAACATTTTTTCAAGATGTTTTTCAAACTACTTTTTCCAATTTTGTTTTCAACATTGTTTCAACACTGTTTTTCAAAACTATTTTCAACTCATGTTTCCACAATGTTTTCCAACACTATTTTCCAACTTTGTTTTCAATATTGGTTCAACACTGCTTCAACACGATTCCCTTTACTGTTTTCCAACTTTGTTTTCAACATTGTTTTAACACTGCTTTCAATATTGTTTTAACATTGTTTTTAACACAATTTTTAACTTTGTTTTCCAGCAATGTTTTTCAACACTATTTTCCAACTTTGTTTTCAACATTGTTTGAACACTATTTTTCAACGTGATTCCCTACATTGTTTTCCAACACTGTTTTCCAACTTTGTTTTTAACATTGTTTGTCAACACTGTTTTTCAAGATTGTTTTTCGACACTGTTTTCAGCATTTTTTTCGAACACTTTTTTCCAACACTGTTTTATAACATTGTTTTCTAACACCGTGGCATTTCTGACGGTCTATAAACTCTTTTCAATTCACATGTATCACATCAAAGCCACGTTAGTGTTAACCACACTCATTCTTTTTATATAAGCTCTTATATTTTTCTTATATTATGTCCTTTAAAAGATCTTATACTTGATTTTAGAACACCTAGTTGTGATAGTTATCCCAGATTAATTCCACTTAAATTTTGGTACCTTGTTTGTAACACCTAAAGAACTATAAGAACGAATTGTGGGTTATTTGCTATATCGAAAAGTTGTGACTCTCAGCGAACCCTAGTATGAAATAAATTAATTGGTTGAAATATATTTTTGTCGAAATCGAAATTACGATTCAATTATCGTTAAACACGGACTAATTTGTTACAATTTTTAAAATCTAGGGGACTTTTTGCAGAGTTCGTTCGCTCTTTGTTTAACTACTTGTTACGATGTAGACTTCAAGTGCATTTAGGTTCAACAATCCTCATAGAATTGGCTTATAAAAAACCCTTGTTTCGAGTCGTGTTTATATGGACGGTACGTGTATCGATTTGAAAATAAATTTTATTAATTTATTTATGATTTGGTCGTTATTGCCGTTCAATTGGATTTTCACATATGCACTTTATATTACCCAGAGGGAGGGTATTCAAGACCTACGTCGCACGCTGCAGATTGCATTTTGAACTACGTGTTGTCTGTTGATATTTTTTTTTTTTTTTTTTGGGGCTGGCATTGGTGGCAGCTTCTGCTTTGTCGCCTCGAGGCCATAAATATTTCTCTTTCATTTCAAAATAAAAATTTACTTTTGCAAAAAGACAACTTTTTGGCTGTCTGAGGCCTTTTAGTTTGTGGTTTTTGTTTCTGGGCTAAATTTGCATATCAAAAACACATTTTTTTTTTATTGCCCAGCGAATTTCTTTTGCTTGACACTGGGCGACATGTGTATGAGTGTGTGAGCCGCCGGTTGATGTCATCCCAGTCAGCATCAAAGTTGAAGTTTTTCCCACCACCACCCAACTTGCGCAACTCATTTGAAGAATTTTAACGAGTAATTGAGGCCAGAATGAAAAAAAAAAAAAAAAGAAAACACGTACCAAAACTAACGGACGGCCACACGTTGCCTGGAAATGCTATAAAATTGTGATTTATGTTTAAAACAAAAAGCAGCGTTGAAAAGAATTTTGTTGTTACGACTGCTGCTGGCCTGCTATTTGGCTGTAATCAACGTACATTGAACTTATGTGCCAGGCCTAAAAAAAAATTGAGGCAGGTTCCGCTAAATGATATGAAAAAGTGGCTGTTCATATCAAAGTAAATATGTATAAGGCGGCGGCATATTGTTGATTATTTGTCCACGACAACTTTTGTTTTTCATTTTCCCGAACAACTGAAAAAAAAAAAAAAAAATTTACATAAAGTTTCACACGCCGGTTGCACTCATACATACATATCACACACACAGCCTCACTCGCAATTGCATGCACTTGCTGTCCAACTCTCTCTGTGTTTGGCTCTCTATTTGGGTCTTATCTTAAGCTCTTTCAACCGTGAGGCCATAACAAGGGGAGGCAAGACAGAAAAAGCAGCTGTAAGCTAAAAAGCAGAATTGTTCGGTTCAGCTGTTTGAAAAGCAAAACGGTTCCGGTTATATTTAAATATGAAACGATCTCTTTAGTTTTAGAAAAATGTTCGGATAAAAAATTATTTTAAAAAAAAATTTCAGCAGAGTCTGCTAGTTCTCTCAGACTACTAACTGCTTGTACCGGGGTAAGATTGTACCCCAAAAAAGATTTAATTTTTGAATATTTTTAAATCTTGCGTTAAAAATAGCTTGGGGTACAAATGTACCCCAAGGACGAGTGCAAAATTAAGCTAGTAAACCACTGTTAAATAGTATAGGTTCATATTTGGTTTCCAAAAATAGTTTTGTGTTGCCATTTTTTCTAGTCAAGTTAGTCGTCACTGTCACCATAAGCAAGAAGTCAATGTTATGCATCCGATTCTATAATATTGATGATATAAAATACATTTAGACGAGAGAGTACTGAAAATCTGCCTTCATTTAAACAGGATGGTCATTTAATCCTACAACGTTGAACCATAGGAACAATCTCTGAAATAAGATACCCCAGATACCCCAAGAATGGTTTGAGGGTAAAAGAATTGAGTCATAAACGAAATTAGGTCAATATTTTTTTAAATCTAATTTTCTTGCGTTTAAAATGGCTTGGGGTACAAATGTACCCCATGTAATTTTTTATGCAATGTCACTATTAGCAAGTAGGGAATATTATGAACCCGATCCTATAATTTTACTAATATTTAATACATTAAGTAGAGAGAGTATGGAAATACAGCTCTCATTTAAAAAGAAATAGACAATATAATATATCATATAACTAGCATTTGACCCGGTACATTTTTTATCATTTATGGCCATGTGTTCTATAAATCGCTTTTGACCTCAAAAACGACCCAAATCGTATGGGAATAGAGTCGTTTTTGGGGACGAAAAAATTTGTATAACACATGGGATTATTTCATTTTTCGACTCAAATATAACGGTTTACTCTAAAACCGCTAATAGCTTTGACATTGAACCTACCGTTTTCCAAACGGAAATTCCAACACCTAGAAATCACATGTCTAAATATTATTTCCCATAATGTGTTTACAAACCGATTTTGAAGTCAATCGGATGAAAAATAGTTTTCTATATAGAATTTTCCGGGTATTTCCCGACCATTCGGTCGAATTTTTTAACATCAAAAAATCACATTTCCAATTAATTTCCATAATGTGATCACAAACCGAGTTTTAAGTCAATCGGATAAAAAATAGTTTTTCCATATAGAATTTTCCGGGTATTTCCCAACCATTCGGTCGAATTTTCTAACATCAAAAAATCGCATTTCCAATTAATTTCCATAATTTGATCACAAACCGAGTTTGAAGTCAATCGGATAAAAAAAACTTTTCCATATAGAATTTTCCGGACATTTCACCGACCTGGGATTGGATTTTAAAACAACTGAAAATCTCATGTCTAATTATTTTGCAAACTATCCTAACAGAGCAAATTTTAAGTCAATCGGATGAAATATAGTTTTTTCCTTGAAGAATTTTCGGCATAGCGACATATCTCCGACCAGTACGTTTTACCGTCGGAGATATGGAGCTCTCCGTGAGTGGGCGGGGGTGTCGGAGATATGTCGTTTCTAAAACGACATAAATCCGATCGATCGTAGTTTCAAAACGACATAACTGACGAGTAATGTCGTTTTAAAACGCCATATCTTCGACGAGTTACAAACGACACATATCTCCGTTCCGAGATAACTTTCAAAACGACATAACTCGATCGGAGATATGCTTTTCAAAACGACATAACTCCAATCGGAGATTGTCGTTTTTAACTCGTCGGAGGTATGTCGTCGGAGCTATGTCGTTACCCCGAATTTTCCGGCCATTTTTTTTTTGAGGACGGATTTTCCGAAATCGGGAAACAGGTGTCTAATTATTTCGCTTGCATATAAGCTTTTCCGGGAGTTTTCCGAAACCCCGACTTAGTTCCCGCTTTCAACTCAAATAGAAAATTCTGTGAATATTTTAGCTTTCTATCTCTTACCGTTTAGGCTCTGCGTAGATTGCCAATCAGTCAGTCAGTGAGAACAAACTCTTTTATATATAGAGAAAAGAAAAGAGATAAGACCCCCAAAGATATCCCATGAATGTTTCTAGTGTTAATTAGTTATGTATTAAACGACGGTTTGGTATAATATCTTGTTGCTATGATTAAGACAAAATTGGGAGTTTTTTATTTCCCTAGTTTTCCACGAATAAAAATTTTATTATACATTGACTCAGAATATTTCCAAATAAACAATTTAAGTCGATCTCGCCTTGCCTCACCTTCTTTCAGCCTTATAAATGCATGCACTTGCCTCCCAAACTTGCTCCCACTCTATCTCACTCTCTCACACTTTGGGGCCTATCTGATGCTCTCCCACCAAATGTTTTGGTGGAGACGCCGCGCGCTCTCAGTGTGTTTTTAGCTTTGAATGCGCGCGTTACGTACGACGCTTCGTTCGTTTGTCGGTTAAAATATAAAATATCGTGAATAAAGTCGAATATATATAATCTTGTGTTGCTGATTTGTGTCATGCTTTTTGTGTATGTTCCCAAATTTCATTAGAAAGCAGAGACAACAAATTAGGAAGGAACACGGGCCACGGGGAGCGCAGCAAATTTGATTAGCAGCTATCAATAATTTTTTGACTTGGTGTTTGGCATTTAATCAGCAAATACAAAATTCAATGTTCTCAATAATTGGTTAGAAATTCATTCCCAAATAATAGCAATAACTTCCGTGAAGTCCCTATATGGCTAAACAAAAAATACAATAACAAATGGACAAAATGCCTATGCTAATAAATTTGTAATAAATTCGAAAAATGCTGTGTAATTTACGAAGCGTGGGCCCCCCGATCGTATAAATAATAATATTGTTTAAAACGTGTGAACAAATTCCAAATGCCAACACACAATCCACATTTGGATTCTACACAAACAAACAGCTGCTGTGCTTCGCATTTTCACAGTTGGTTTGGTTTAGGCCTGGACTTGTGGCTGAGACACTGAACATACGGAGGCAGCGGACTTGATCTCGATTTTGGTCGCGTCTCATTTCATTTCAAGGGCCTCACATTTTGATGCCTGATTGAGTTACAAAAGGCGAATTATCATTTGCAGAGTATCTGAAGTGGAATGTAAGCTACTTTTTTTTATAATCACGCATTAAGATTAAGTTTGCTTTAAGTAATTACCTTGACTTATTGAAATGTTTGTTACTTCGAAAAAACAAGGGATTAATTTCTCCCACAAAGAATTCTCAATTGTATTCAAAACATTTTAGTTAAATATTCAATACAAACAAGAAATGTTACCCTTTTCTATATGAAAACAAAACACAAAAAAAGATATATATATATATATATAGGGAAAAATATGTTATGTGGCTACTATATTATATGGAAAGAAAACCATCTACTTGGCTTTGAGCAGTAGAGTTACACTTCGTTTAACTTTTATCTTCTGATCTGGTAACCAATCATATTTGTGTCTTTTAAAAAGTCAAAACATTTTTCTTTGAAATGTGAACGATTACACTAAAATCTCTAGAGATTTTTGGGACTTCCCCGATCCTTTTATTTAATACCAATCAATTCTTTATTGATGGAAATCAAAGACCATTTAGTATTAGTCTATAATTCCGAAACTGATGAACCGTATCTCCTATTTTTATACCCCTTACCCGTAACAATAGTGAGTAGTACATTCGTTTTGGATGTATAAAGAATTTGAGCTTCATCGGAGTTCATTTGATGGACCTGAAAACAGGTCAAAGTTAAAAAAAAATTGTTTTTTTATGAAAAACTTTTGTTCTGTAAATTAAAAAAAATCGGGTTGAACTTTTTTAATAGACTTATGTGTTCTCTTATTTACTACATTACACATATCGATCAGGAAAGAATCATAGCCTATGTCGATAGTCTGTGAACTGGTTCGAAAGCGCTTTAAACCGTCTTAAACTGGTTCAAAAAAGGTTCATAGCCATATCTGTGAAATCACTAAGCCGATCTTCATGAAATTTCCACAGTATCTTCATGTCGATCAGGTCAGAGTCTAGGCTATGTACCGGTTCGAAAGCAGTTCAAATCGGATCAAAAGTGGTTCAGAGTCATACCACTTAACCGAACTTAAAGAAATTTTTATAGCATGTTTATGTCGCTTAGAAAAGAGTCATATGCTATGTCGCAAGTCTATGAACCGGTTCGAAAGCGGTTCAAAAAAGTTTCGGAGCCATATCTCTGAAACCAATAAGCCGATCTTCCTTAAATTTTTACAGTATGTCCATGTCGATTAAAAAAGGAGTCATAGGCAATGTACTAAGTCTGTGAACCGGTTCAAAAGTGTTTAAAACCGGCTTAAAAGTGGATCAGGGCTGGTGCGTAGGTGAGTCATTCGGAGACCGATATTTCGCTGATTCAAGACCGGTTCCGAACCCGCTGAACCGGTTCAATAGTGGTTCAGAGACAAGTATTAGAAATTATAAAAGGTAAGAACTTGAAATTCGGTGTGTGCTTTATCTGTACGGAGATACACATTTCAATGGTTCAAGACCAGTTTCAAACCCGCTGAACCGGTTCAGAAATTTTTGATGCTAGGATCCTGGAATTTTTTGTGTAGGTTAGTTATTTGAAGACACATATTTCACTGGCTCAAGACCTATTCCCAACCTGCTGAACCGGTTCGACTATGAACTTGAAATTTTGTGTGTAGGTTAGTTATATGGAGTGAGATACTCACAGGTTCAGCACCGGTTCCTAACCCGCTGAACCGCTTTAATAGTGCGTTAGAGGCATGTATCAACAATTTTATGTGTGTGTAAGTTATATAGAGATAGACATTTTACTCGTTCAAGAATGGTTCCGAACCCGCTGAACCGGTTTATAAATGGTTTCGATCCCGCTGATTCGGTTCTAAAATGATTCCGAGCCTTATATTGGAAATTATTAAAGGTATGCACTAAAAAATTAGGGTGTGGGTTAAAAAAAGGGAATTGAGAACACTAATGAACCGGTTCAAAAGTGATTTAGAGCCTTTCTATTTGAGTGAAGACCAATTTCGTACCAATTTAAATAAATAGTTTAAATGTCTAATTTAAAACATTATTCTTCAACTCGTTGTGACTAGCGCATTAATTATAAGTCATCTTTATGTTCTTGTAGCGCTGGGATAGTTAAAAATAAAATAACTTTCAAAATTCTGGTTCCGAACCAGTTTAATTATATTCAAAATATGCTAGGAACGTTAAATTCTCTGTAAAGATTTTTAACCGTTTTAAAGTGCTCAAGAGGTATAACTTGCGGGTCCCGCGGATCCCGAACTTATATGCTTCCTTAGGCAGGTCAGAAATATATTTTAAAATCTTTGAGAAATTAAAAAAAATTTCCAATTGATTTCCTACTAAAAAAAAACTAATTTCGTCCCGCGTCCATCTCTAGTTTGAATAGGTTACCCAATGTGTCCACAGGAGTTAACCGTGTTATTAGTCTTCATTTAACCAAGAAAACGGGCAATTGATGCGAATTCAGCGAGTTTAAAAAAAGGATTTGCCGCGTTCAACATAAAAATTTTTGCTCCCTGATCAATGACATTTTTCTCAGGGACCGAAAATAACAGTTATGGAAGTGAAAAAAATTACTACGAAATATGGATCCCCTGATAAAATGGAGTACATGAATCTTCATAATTTTGAATGGGGAGTCCTTAAATGGGATAAATTTTTATTTGCAATTTTTATCACAAAAAAAATTTTGAAATTGTTATATTATAATTTTTTAAATAAAAATTTTGTTTTAACAGTTTAATGGTAATTTTTATATAAAAATTTTTGAATAACAGTTAAAACTAATTTTTATTATAAAAATTTAAATTAATTTTTATTTTGTAATTTTTATTAATTGTTATGAAAAATTTTTATTATAAAAATGTTTATAAAAATTACTAATCTAGTAGGTTAATTTTAATACAAAATTTTTAATTTAAAAATCATAGAATAACGATTATTTTAAAATTTTTATTTAAAAATTAGAAAATAATTGTTATTTCAAAAATTTTACCAAAATTATAACAGTTACGGTTCCTATTTTTCTTTGTTAATAATGTAGCCTACTTTTTCTCTTGTGTTTAGTTTTATATCAAGGCTGCAAACCTCACAAATTTTGGAAGAGGTTCGGTTTGAAGGTTCGAACCAGTGTAGAATCTTTGAGTGCGGTTCACGGACCGGTTCCTGGATCCTCCGATCTCAAGGTTTTGGTTTGATAATATTTTTTAGGTTAATCTATACGTTTAACTATTTTGATCATCTATTATAATAAAATATAATATATTATATAATATAATTTATGGCGATCCTTGTTTAAGTTAATTCAAGTTCCGAACTTCGCATTAAAAATTCCAAGTACGAGTCGAACCTATTGTTCTTTATTTCATAAAAAAATCCACCATACACTTACATTTATTGGGATTTTTTTAGTACAGATATTTTTTTATCTGTGTAGCCTTATAAAATTCTTTCTGGAACTGTTCATTTTTCTAAATCTTATATTACATGGATCAATTTTATTTAAAATATCATAGAATAACGATTATTTTTAAATTTTTATTTAAAAATTAGAAAATAATTGTTATTTCAAAAATTTTATCCAAAATTCTATAACAGTTATGGTGATCCTGATTTTTCTTTGTTAATAATGTAGCCTACTTTTTCTCTTGTGTTTAGTTTTATATTTACATGGAGCTTTTCCAAATGTCAATTTAACAAGACCCCCTAAAAGTATGCTAAATAATAAGAGTAGTTTAATTAAACTGATCAGTGATCAAGTGTTCCTGCTGAACGCGCCCATTGCTTCTTTTTTGATCAAAAATCTTCTAAACTTGGGTAGTTAAATTGAAAGGGTCCCGTCTAACTTTCAGGGTTTTTATTCTAAGAAAAGAGAATATTTGGGGGAGGTTTGTTAATTGAAATATAATAATATATTAAATAGTTTCTGTTAATATATATTTCAAGGAACCGAAAGCATATGGGAAAACTTATTTAAAAGAAGAAAAATTAAAGCGTCAAGTTCTCGTTAAGAGCGTAAAATTCTTAGAGTTGCTTTCAATACCGCAAAGTCAGCTGCTTAAATTAGGGATTTAAATGCTAAAGGAAAATAACACAACACTCTGTTTGATTATTTATTTTCATAATAACAAAATCTCGACTCCATCCCCCCCCCTTCCAATGCATACACAAATAACGCTAATTATTCGAACAGTGAAAAAACAAAACCCACTAACTATGTATATTTATAGAGTGTTTAATGTTAATTCTTTAAATTGTCTGCTGGTTTGTCCCTGAAAAATCAACAAAATTTTATGGCTGAGAAAGTTGTAAATATTGTATAATTCAATCAGCCACCCAGCAATCCCTTTTGTCATTTACAAGCTCTGTTATGGTCTCCTCTTTGATCTCTAGTTATGACTTGCGTTGTGAAGTCTCTCACAATTATTATAAGCTTCAATCATTTGCATGTTGTTCATTTCCTTGGTTGAGCAAAGGTCAGGCCCGAAGTCAATGCCAGTCGTCCAAGTGAACTGTATGTAAGACGCTAATTAACGCTGCATTATGGCTGGGGCGCCAATGTAAATTGTGCTTGCATTATTTTTTATATTTTTTTTAATTCTCCATTTTGTTCCGGTTGATCGACATCATCAGCCACATCAGCAGAAAGAGACCTAAGCAGCAGTTAAATTTAAATTTTGATTTATTATTGCGCACGTTTTGTGCTTCTGGGTTTTGTAGTCGCCAGGGTCATCCCTGAAGAAACTTGCATGTTTAGGCCAACAAGATTTCTATCAGCAAGGTCCTTAAGCCCACCTTCAATCACTGACCTAAAATGTTAAATAAGAAGACCCACATATTGCCATTTGGGTGGCCAGACAATTTGGCACACGCGCGCGAAAGTGAATTCTAGTTTCCTTCATTTCATCCATTCGCACGAATAGCACTCAAATTTTATTGGCGTTTCTCAAGTTTCCGCTAATGCAAGGTGCAGCCAAGAGAAAGAGATCCCCACAGGCATTCATTCAAATATCCAACTGCCATAATGTTTGTCTATGCATATCACACATAATTGCCAGGCACTTAACGACAACGCATTGTTTGCCATTTTCGTTGAAAAATACCTGACCTAGAGATGAGTGCGTGACTAATGCAAATTCTATTAGAAAATGCACTTTAAATCCAATCTTAATGGTTATTGTTGTTGGCTTTCAAGTTTATGCAGTCTGTGAAGGCTGTGTGGAAAAGGCAGACACATAAAACTAAGCACTTTGATTGCAAATTTGAACAAAAAGTGGTACAGTGAATTTTAGTGAAGGTTTCTGTTCTCAAGGAGCTATCAAAAATATCATTGAA